>PQWD01009652.1:20295-179862 GCA_019425675.1 Leucinodes orbonalis | reverse complement strand
CAGCCCACTGCCACTTCAACTTGCTGATCCGGCGGGCTATGTCAACTTTAGTTCTCTTGCGGATTAAATCATTTCTGATCTTATCCCTAAGAGAGCTCCAAGCATAGCTAGCTAACCATCCCGCAGTCATGTCCAATGTCTCAGCTGCGTATGTTAGCACGGGTAGGACGCATTGCTCAAAGACTTTCGTCTTAAGCATTGCGGAATAGTTGACGTTAAGACATGACGTAGCTTACCGAATGCCGCCCAGCCCAACTGAACCCTCCTACTAGCCTCCTTCTCGAAGTTAAACGTTAAAGTTAAAGCAAAAACGAAGATGAAAAATATACTCTCCATTGACGTTGACGCCTCGTTCAGACCAGTCCAGGGTCTTGAAGACATCCTCCAATGCGTTTGTGAACAGTTTGGGATATACATCCCCCTGTCTCACACCACGACGCAATTGGATGGGTCTTGTCCGCTGTCTTGGATCTGAACGTCATCGTCGCTGCGTTGGAGAGACACTTCATCACCTCGATATATCCCAGTCGATACCGCATCGCTGCAGAGCCTCCAGAACAGCCCAGGTTTCGACGGAGTCGAAGGCTTTCTCGTCGATACATTAGTTATTCTACAGTAAAAACCAGCATAATTTTACTATAACAGAGTAGTGAGTTTATTCCAGTGTTCGGAATAAATAGACTTGGTTTACCTATAATTAAATTTAATATAGTACCTATTTTATCGAGTTTTTGATATAAGTTTTACCGGAATACTCAGTTTGCCTATACCGGTACGAAAATGCTAGAATATTAACCGCTTCATGTTAAATATCGTCTGAATTTTAGGAAGAGTGTAAATTTGACATTTTCGATTGCTTGTTATTTGTATGTATTGAACATGTTTTCTTATTTTATGTGTTTTAAAGAGCGGGTGGCTCAGTGGTGCGGACTGTCACCTTCCTACCAGGAGGCTGAGGTTCAAATCCGACACGTATCAATGTGTTTCGAATTTTCGAAAATATATGTACGTTATCCGACGCTCTTACGGTGAAGGAAAACATCGTGAAGAAACCTTCATGCACGCCTGCGAATAGATTCAAAGGTGGACGACTAAGGCCTAATCACCCTATACGGTAGGCTCGTGCCCCTCGGGGACGTTAATGAGCTGATGATGATGATGATGATGATGATGTGTTATGTCTTTAGAACGTTGCTGGCAGCATTTTGGCATGTATATTACTAGCAGAAGCAAGATAGTTGAAAAACCCAGCACGATGTGAGAAAATTCCCTGAAGGATTTCTCTTTGGAACTTCCACGGCTGCCTATCAAGTTGAAGGAGGCTGGGATGCTGACGGTATATTTTCATAATATAGTTATATATTTAATTATTTGTTAAAATACGAACTAGATATCATTAAGATAAATCCAATTTCTTATCTTTTTTTGCACTAAAATAAAAGATACATATTATATCATAGTCAGATAAACGTTCCCCTGGTGTTTGGTATCTTATCTGTTATTTTTTCCAACGTTATTCTTTAACTTCTTTCTAAACAATCTTGTCTTTTTTTCCAACTACTACAAATTTAGTATCCTCCGTATAACTTATTAATAGCTTTATGTTTATAGGCAAATCCCCGAACATTTGGGATCATATGACGCACACCAATCCCTGCGTGACTGATGACTGCAAAAATGGTGACATCGCAAATGACCTAAACCAATACAAGCGAGATGTCGAGATGATGAGAGAGCTGGCCTTGACACCTATAGATTCTCCCTAGCCTGGTCACGAATTTTGCCCACCAGCTTCCCCGACAAAGTGAACCCAGCCGGCTAATTATTACAATAATTTAATAAATGAAATGCTCAAGTATAACATAACGCCCGTGTTACAATTTACCATTGGGATATACCGCAGAAGTTACAACATGGGCGCGTGGGCGAACCCACATGTAGTCGACTGGTATACTGATTATGCCAGGTTGTCTTCGAGAACTTCGGTGACCGAGTCAAGCAGTGATCACGATTAACGAGCCCAGGGAAGTATGCTATCAGGGTACGGAGCCGACACTTTGGCACCGCGACTGAACATAAAAGGATACGCAGAATATTTGTGTGCAAAGAATGTTTTATTGGCACATGCCAAAGCTTATCATATGTACATAAAAGAGTTCAGACCAACTCAGGGTGGTACGATTGGCATCTCAATCAGTATGTCTTGGTACGAACCTGACAATGAGAAGGATGCTGAGCATGCTGAGAGGCAACTGCAATTTGAGGTAAATAATATTTAATGTCATATTATTACTTCCTTAAGTATTATTGTTCAGGTACAGCAAGATCAGAGCCCTATGAGACCAACCTAATATCACAACTATAGAATCCGGCTTAGCGGCAGCTAAGCCTGACTCCTCAGCATATTCACTTTCAAGATAATAGGTGAGGGGCAAGCCTGTGGTACGCTAAATAGAACCTTACTGTCGCCAATAATTGACATCACATCTCAAAAACACAATCCAGTTGCTAACTTGATTGTGTTTTCGAGATGTGATGAACTTGACTTGACTTTGAACTTTTAGACTTAAAAGTTTAAGTCATAGTGTTCGGTAACAATTCGTCACTCGTTTTAACGTGAAACAAATCTATATTAAGAGCATAATTCTATACAGGAATAGACGGTCGTACGTAGTACGGTGGAAACTCACAACAGACAATACATGAATCTATTGCCTATCCCAGCAGATAGGCGAGATTGGCATACCCACTCGGACAAACTGCATACGTTAGCCTCCTAAAAAATAAAAAATATTTATTACTTTTTAGACCACCTTAATATCACACCTTTTTATAGTGGGACAATATGCTCATCCAATTTTCTCCGAACGGGTGATGGCCGCCGGTTATGAAGGAGAGATTGCAGCCAAAAGTGAAGCTCAAGATTCAAGAGGTCTAGGTTGCCGTCTTTCACATCGGAGGAATAGAACTATTAAGAGATCATCCGATTTCCTCGGCATTAATCATTATACTACAATATAGTGTACAGGAATGGATCAACGGGAGGCTTAAATGATGTCCCTTCGTTTTACGACGATATGATGCAATGTCGTACCAATCTAACGAATGGGCTCATCAGCATCAAGTTGGCTTAAGGTTAGTAGTTTGATTTTACATTAAATTTCAAAGTAAGCATATGCGAACTTGACCATATTTAGGTATGTGTAGTCGGCCTACTAAACCTTCAAATTTGTAAATTGATTATGAACGTTATTAAAATGTGCATAAATATTACATTTCTAAAATAATGCGAGTATATTTATGTATATACAAGTAGACAGTTTCTGCCTGTGATTTCTACATTGCTTTTTTATTAATAAAATGTAGTCGATCACATTTATCATAAATTACCATAAATATTAAGCGAATAAAATACTAAAACACGCAAAATGATCATAACGTTAATACAACATGGTAATTTTTATTTCAAGGTGGTACCATGGGTTTCTACAATTTACTCACATAATCAGGGAAACTTCAACAACCCCATTGTTTACATTACGGAAAATGGTTTCTCATCTCGAGGAGGCCTCGACGACGACGACCGGGTCGTTTACCTCAGAGAGTATTTAAATGCTATGCTGGATGCTATGGAAGAGGGTTCAGATATAAGAATGTACTCGCCATGGAGCTTGATGGACAACTTCGAATGGCTCCGTGGATATACGTAAGACGAATTTTTTTGTATTCATAGTTTATATGAAACAATACAGTGACAACAATATTTGACCACCAATGACGCCTCTTAACCCATTGAACGCTAGAGATCTAGACACAATAGAAAAACTATTGTGTGCACTTGAAGGCGTCATTGGCGGTCAAACGGTTAAGGCGCCAAACACAAAAATTTCTTGTGCTGATCACGTCATTTAATGGGTACCAAATAGGCAATCGGTTCTTTGATCTCTTTAATAAATGCATAAGCATCATCAATCGGTATATAGAATTTATTGACCTTAGTCGTCCACGCGGGCCCAGCGTGAATTGGCCGACTTCACGCACAACCTTTGAATTTCTTTGTAGGCGTGCGCAGGTTTCCTCACGATATTTTCCTTCACCGTAAGATCATCGGATAAACGTACATATAATATCGCAAATTCGAAAAGACATTGGTACGTGCCGGGATTTCAACCTGCACTGGAGGGTGCAGTCGGAAGTCGAAAGGTAGTTGTCCACACCAATGAGCCACCGACGCTCCATGCATAAAGCAATGTATGTGTTAAGTATTTTACACCTGCGGCTTCGTTTGTAATGATTTTGGTCAAATTAAAATATTTTTATTCATATGTTATTTGCAATCAAAAACACACGAAAGAAAAAGTTTTACAAATTCTCAAATTATGGAAATTAATGTAGACTTACGTACCATACAAGCACACAACACCTATAAGAAACCAAAATTAATGTTCTAACATTTGTTTTTCTGTACAGGGAATTGTTCGGGCTTTACGAAGTGGATTACAACAGCCCTGCGAGAACGCGAACGCCGCGCAAGTCCGCTTTCGTGTATAAGGAGATCGTGCGCTCGCGCATGCTCGACTTCCACTATGAACCAGACACCAATGTTATGACCATCGATGAAGGACACTGAACTTTTATAAAAATCTCAAACTACTGAACGTTTTTTTATTACTTTTATACACTCTCTCTTTATCCCTTTGTCACGCCTGGAGGCTTAGCGCCATCCCTTATAACAGTATTACAATAATATTACTTCACCTTTTCTGGTACAAAATGGCAAACGTATCACTATAGTAATACTGTTTCAAGAGATGGCGGCCAAAACAGTGGACTTAATAAATGCCAACATTCGTCAATAATCTTCCTAAAAAGAAACCACATTGCACTACTTGCAATGAAGTGTAATGTGTTTACTTAAGTTGCAAAAAATAAATGAAAATCTTTGAAAACATATGTTTTTAGTAAATATAAAAATAATTTTATTTACTAAAGACATGTATCTTTTGAAAATTAGACAACTGTTCTACTCGTAGTAAAGACACATGGTCCATCTAGTTGGACAGAGCAGTTGGACCACTGCCCCGGACTGGTCATAATAACCACATTCAACCATATAAATGAGCGTCTCATATAATTGGTAGCTGTTTTTTATGTTATAGCGAGCAGGCGGCTCATCTGATGGTAAATGACGCCGTCGCCCATGTACACTTGCAATATCAGAGGGCAAAGAAATGCGTTGCCGGCCTTTTAAGTGGGAATACGCTCTCTTCTTCTCTTCCTTAGCTAGTAACAAGATGCATAGGATGCCCTCCGGCCCGATGGACCAATGATTTGCGAAAGTGGCTTGGGTTGAAGAGAGAGAGACCAACATGTAGCAATATAGTTCTTGCACTGCATCCTCACTCTACAGCCCTAAACGACTATTCAAAAAGTGTAAGTAAAATGACGGGATAACTAAGTAAGATTCAGGTGCCTTATCTTCGACTTCTCTCAGAAAGTATGCGTATTTACAATATTAAAACCGCTTTACATTAATGCGAAGACCCAATGTCCTCGGCGTACCAAAAACAAGTAACCCCTACATATTTCGTACTCATTATGAAACCTATTCAATACAGACCATTCCCTTCTGAAGCTGAAAAACGAGCAGCGTTAAAAATGTTTGACCACCTTTATTTTTTTTTCATCATCAGCTCATTTAACGTCCCCACCCGGGGGCACGAGCCTACCCGTGTAGGGTGATTACGCCTTAGTCGTCCACGCGGGCCCAGTGCGGATTGGACGACTTCACGCACAACCTTTGAATTTATTCGCAGGCGTGCATGAAGGTTTCCTCACGATGTTTTCCTTCACCGTAAGAGCGTCGGGTAACGTACACATATTTTCGAAAATTTTAAAACACATTGGTACGTGTCGGGATTTGATCCTCAGCCCTTCCGGTAGGAAGGCGACAGTCCACACCATTGAGCCACCGACGCTCTATTTATATTTTTTATTTTACTTTAATTAACTCAATCAGTTTCTTCGAAAGCTATATGTATATATAGCATATATGAAGCGCTGTTTGCAGTCGATGACAGTCAGGAGATCTAAATCTTTGGTGAACTGGGAATGCGGTTGCAAGCTATTATCCGAGTTTTCTTGGATAAGTGACATATTATGGCCCAATCTTCCCATAATTATGTAGTGGGAAAAGCTCTGAGCCTTGCAGTGTTACGATTGTAGAAGCATCGGTTTATCAGAATATAGCCCTAATTCGAGCATCATTTACACGCTGGTTTTGTTAATACGTTAGGGTTTAGCTTTTTCCAGATGAAGCTCAAAAGGCTACCTGCATCCAACAGCAATATAATGAGTAGTAATAACTTTTATTTACCAAAAAATAATAAATATTGAGAGACACAGAAAAACTAATGGGGACCAAAACTCACCTCCCTGCGCTTTATTAAAGGTTAGCAATACACTGCGCCTTCGTAGTAACCTACTAGAGACCATATAGTATAGAAGTGTAGCGGTATTACTTCATCATCATCATCATTTACCTACCAGCTACCCGCCACTAGTTTTTTTATCAATTTTCTTAGGAAAACCTTATCGCGTTTCACAGAATACATATACTCACAAAGTTCTTCGGAGAATCTTTTTTGGGTGTGACATACGGATGAACAGTCAGACATGACGAATCTATAAAAACCCCCTAGAAAGAAAAATCACATGTTATTTATCAACAAAATCGGCATCAAAGATAAAGTTTTTAAGCTGTCACTTAGAGTTGACATGTTTGTAAATTCGAGTTGCCTTCAAGATATTTTAAATGATTGAGTTGTATATTTTCATCTATAAAAGCAAATACTGGCATTCTGCTTATCAATCGTTTTGAGTGCAGTGAAGATGTTGCGGAAAAAAACACCGTGAGTACTCTGAAACTTTTCTTTCTTCCCACCTTTTTTGCAGGACAGGTTTTTAATAATACCGTGTATCATCGGCAAAAGCTCCATATTTCACAATGATGTAATTTACAGATTTCCTTCAAAAGATTCCGTGATCAAACTGGGTTAGTTAAATTTTGTTTTTCAGTTCTAATTACGAATTCTGAATCGATGATTCGGCTATTACTACACACACTTACTACAGCTGCAATGTCTGGATCCCGTAAGTACAAAACATTACTAAATCACTTGGTGGCATTTTGGTTAATAGACCTTGGTTAAGTGGTACGGTAGTGATTATCCCCATATTACGTACCTACTATAGAAGTACAGATATATAAAATTTGTTGAAGTTAAGGTCGGTAGAGTCAGTCAGTTAAGATTCAGAACCTTTGCTATTAACGAGATCTGATCTGGGGGCACGGCAGTGCCCCCGCCAAGTCGAGCGCGAAGCAAACACTGCCGTACCATCCTTTACAGATCCATTTCGCCGCATTTTCAGGCCCCGATTTGAGAACCTTTGGAAATACCAGAGCGCTGAAATTTTCGTCATCTAGTAAGATATAAACTTACTTTAAATCCAAAATTTCAAGTCTGTAGGTCATTTAGTTCCGACGTTAAGCGAAAGCAAAGTTTCGCATTTTCGACAGACACTCACTCACTCACTCATGATCATCAAAATAGAACTAGTACTTCCCATTAACTCAGAAAGCTGAAATTCGGTGCAGAGTTAGGGTTTAATGGCTACATAAAGGGAAAACTATGAAAACTTCGAAAATCAAAGATCTGGAGTACCTGGTGACCCTGCTTAGATAACAAAATCATCAAAAGAACTAGTACTTCCCATTAACTCACAGAGCTGAAATTTGGTACAGAGTCAGGGTTTCATGGTTACATAAAGGGAAAACTATAATAACTTGGATAATCGAATCTGGAGTACCTGGTGACCCTGCTTAGATAACAAAAGAGCCCAGCCAAACTATAAAAGATTGACATACCGCCTTTAAACAATATATATATTTAACATGGTGGGCCGCTTCATCCGATGTCAAAAATCGGGGGGCACGGTAGTGCCCCCGCCAAGTCGAGCGCGCTAGACCAATACAAACAGACATGTTGGTGCACACAAATATTTGTAGGTACTGCCCGGGGATCGAACCCGGAACCCTTGGTGTAGCCGACGTTTCAACCATTACACCCAATGGGTCGTCTAATATTCCTTTTAAGTTTCTACAAAAAGAAGTAAAATCACCAAAAACATTCTGTAAAAAATCTGGCCAAGTCTCGATGGAGCTGCTTGATTATCTCTAAAAAGTAATGAAATCAAGACAAAGACGTGCCAAGTCTAAGGTTCCTTACTGCAATTAATTAATTATTATGGTTAATGTTGTGTGACTTGGACGTGAGGGTGACAATTTCTTCGTTATATTACTTAGACGCTTATTACAATGGTCTTAAAATCGATGGCTAGGGATTTTCATGAAAGAATACCTATATCAACAAAGTTTTCTACTAGTTTCAATGCATGAGATGTGTTTTACGAGAACTCATATATACATTATGTGATATTAATATTCATCAGCCCAATCGGTAGATTAAGATTATGAACATGTGATGTATGCAGCTATACATCAAATTAAATATTATTCATTTCTTTTAAAACGAAAGCAATGCAGTACAAACTCATAATTTTACATAGATGTATACACTTTTTTTGCCTGAACTACCAATACTATGAAGAAAAACGGTTGATCTTTACATCAACGAGCATGCTTAAACCTGGATGGGATAATCAAATAAAAGACTGTTACGGTCTAAATTACTGATACGATTACTTTTATGCCATTGTCGACATTTTGCCAATAGGTTGCTTATAAAGAGTGAAGAGCAGTGAACCTGTTGCGGCATTGTATACATTTTAACTCTGTAAGCGCCACAGACTATTTGTGGAACGGTAACAAATCTAGCAGTCGAAAAGTTTAAAAGTATTCGTACATACGTTCAATTCGAAATAATTTTATGAAATCCTCACAACGACCCGCTTTACTCAGAAACGAACGGCATTCTATTAACTGTGCATGTTAATAAATTACGTTTGTTTCAGTACATTTTTGTTAGCATTACTGTCATGTTTGCTACTGGCTGATACCAAGATCATAAATGATGCAAGGCAAAGCGCGAGGAAATTCCCCGACGGGTTTTTGTTCGGCGCTTCGACGGCTGCTTACCAGGTCGAAGGTGGTTGGAATGCTGATGGTATGTATTTACTCTATGGTCTCTATATTTTTTTATTTATAGTTCGACTTAATTTTATACCTATTTCATGGAACAAATAAATGATTGATTTCTTCATGAGCGTTAAGAAGACAATAACGGAAGTTTAACATGACACGACTAGCCTTTAGCATTTTTAATCTAGTTTTTAATTACTTAGTATCTTAGATATCAAAAAATATTTCATTGTATTGCAGAAATTAGTTAATATTAATTCATATAGTGTTTATTTAATCAATTTGTGTATTTTTCTAAATATTATATTACATAGTAAATTTGTATGCAATCTTTCAAATGACCGAGTTTGAATAATAAAACTCCATATTACATATTTTACATGTGTTCCGGATTGGGGAGAGATACAGGCAGTGAAGCCCAATATCTTTATGGCACGAGTTAGCAACTGCAATGATGCCCCATTAATTTGCCACTCATCAAAATTCCATTTCATTTTCATGAAATGGAATTATAATTAACTTCCTACTTTTTAGGGAAGGGTTCTAATATTTGGGATCATATGACCCACAACAATCCCTGCGTTGTCGACGATTGCCTGAACGGGGACATCGCCAACGACTCATACAACCAATACAAGCGAGACGTCGAAATGATCCGAGAACTTGGATTAGACGTGTACCGATTTTCTTTAGCGTGGTCTAGAATATTGCCAACTAGTTTCCCCGATAAGATAAATAAAGCTGGAATCGATTACTATAACAATCTAATCAACGAACTCCTGAAGTATAATATTCAGCCCGTAGTAACATTATACCACTGGGATATACCGCAGAAATTGCAAGACCTAGGGGGTTGGACAAATCCATATGTGGTTGATTGGTACACCGACTATGTTCGAGTGGCTTTCGAAAATTTTGGAGACAGAGTCAAGTACTGGATTACTATTAATGAGCCACGCGAAGTCTGCTATCAAGGATACGGCGCTTTGACATTAGCTCCTCGGCTGAACATTCAGGGTGTAGCTGAATACTTATGCGCAAAGAATCTGCTTTTAGCGCACGCTAAAGCTTATCATATGTACGACAAGGAGTTCAGACCAACTCAAGGAGGGACAATCGGCATCACATTAAGTACAAACTGGTTCGAACCTGAGACTGAAAGCGATACTGAATTGGCCGACGATGCGCGGCAATTTGAGGTATTCAAATATTTTGACATTAGCTTGCGATCGTCTAATTTTTCAAGCACTAGCATTCGCTCTACTCATATATCTTTTCTTGTATTAACGGCTTCTTATCACTTCCAACCTGTATTTGTTAAATTAATTTTCCTAAGTACAGCGCAACGTAGTGAGATTCTCTACTTGAAATCGATTTGCTCGAAATTAAATAAAATGTTTTGGTTTCTTTTAGTGGGGTCAATATGCGCACCCAATCTTCACAAAGTCAGGCGATTGGCCACCAGTTATGAAGGAGAGAGTAGCAGCAAAGAGTGAAGCGCAAGGTTTTAAACGATCGAGGCTGCCGAGCTTCACGCCCGAAGAAGTAGACTATATAAGAGGAACTTCAGATTTCTTCGGTGTAAACCACTACACCTCATATTTGGTTATCAAAAACGCGACCTTGGAGGGCTACTACGATGTACCTTCCTACTGGGATGACATGGACGCTATCGTGTGGCAACCAAGTGATTGGGTTGGATCAGCTTCCAACTGGTTAAAGGTAAGTTCTTGAATATTAATTGGTGCTATTCCTTTTTGTTTGCCCTACACACCTACTAAGTCATAGACTCGATACTGAGTCATCTAGGTAGGTACCGCAGTGCCAAATATCGTCCCGTGAAGCAGGAGTGTTATGCACTTTGTGTTTCGGGTTGAGGCTACTGTAGCTAGTGAATTACCGAGTATAAGAGACCTAACATCTGTTGTCTCGGTTGTCAGGCGCAGTGCGGCATTAATGAAGGATAATAACTGTCTATCAGTTGTTGGTATCCTTCAATGCCTATCTGTACTGGTTTGGCGTATCACTTACCGTCAAGACCACCCTGTACACTTATAACATAAAAAAACACCCCTTACCGTCATATCTGTGCTGGGATTAATGTAAATGTATTCCTGTCAGTTCTTAAGGTTTGGCAATACCTCTCAGCTTAATATCTGCTCCACTTATATCAAGCAAAAGTTGAGTCGTGTATGTAATACGTAATACTACAACTACATTTTACTCAAATGACCACCGAGTCAGGAGACTCAGCCTTGCTTTTCTTGTGAACATGCTTTAGAAATGGAACCATTAAAAGCCCTAGTCCAGACTTTTTTGAAAACCTCGACCACGCTCATCTTTTCTTAGTTGTGATGGACTTTACACACACTTTGCAACTGACAAGCACAGTTGAACCAAATTTTAAGTAAACCAGTCTCTGGCCAAATATGACACACCAGAACCGATGCACACAGGAATAAATATTCAAATGATTGAAATTTTTAAAGAAATCATAAATTCATTGCAAAGCAGCTGTCCTTTTATTCATATTTTGTCGCATATACAAACTTTTTTTCACAGGACGTTCCATCAGGGCTGTACAAACTCCTTAAACTGATCAATGAAGACTACAACAACCCCCCAGTACTGATCACTGAGAATGGGTTCTCATCCCGTGGCGGGCTGGAGGATAATGACCGTATTAAATACATCGTGGGATACCTTGACGCCATGCTGGACGCTGTCGACGAGGGTTGTGACGTCAGAATGTACTCACCATGGAGTCTCATGGACAACTTTGAGTGGCTTAGAGGATACACGTAAGTTCTTCATGATTTAAGGGGAAACTCCCCATTTTTGACAATATTGTTCGTCCAGTAGTGAGTATTAGCTGTAGAAGATCGGGCTGTTTTGGATAAATAAAATAAAATGACTATGACCATGGTTCTGTTAATGAATGCTATAAGGTATAAGAATTATGAGGGGAACGCAACCTCATCGCACATGGTGATTTTTCAGGGAGCGTTTCGGCCTGTACGAGGTGGATTACACGACTCCAGCGCGCACGCGCACGCCTCGCAAGTCCGCCTTCGTGTTCAAGGAGATTGTGCGCTCGCGCGCGCTTGACCTTCTCTACGAGCCCGACACTATGGTCATGACCATCGACGAAGGTCACTGAACATAGAGTGTACACTCACTAAAACTTCTTATAAAAACTCACCGGTCTGAATGTAATGTAATATAAATAATTAAAAATAAAATATTATGAAACTTGTTATTTTTTCACCTGTGTAAATTTAAATTATGTAAGTAGGAATAACTCCGATCGCTACGTGACCCGGGGTTTGTGGGTTCAAATCCCGCAGTATAAAAAGTAACTTTATTTGATTTTGGGCTCCCATTTTGGGTAGACATTGCAGATTCATTCACCTGATTTTCCGAAAAGAAGGATGATTCCAAGCTTCCGAGGGTACGTTAATCCAATCCCCGGGCAGTAAAAACATTTGTGTGCATAAACATGTCTTTTTGTATTGGTCTGGGTGTAGAGGTGTAGCTTTGGGGCTAGATGGTGCTGTGTGAATGTCGATGGATATTTATTTATTTTGTTGAGTCGAGCCACGGACAGATAGGTATGTCCATCCCATCCAATCCATAGGTGCGATGTTACCCTCGTCGTCAGCTCATTAAACGTCCCCACCGAGGAGCACGAGCCTACCCGTACGCGGGTATATAGGCCTTGGTCGTCCACGCAAGCCCAGTGTGGTTTGGCCGACTTCACGCACACAGGTTTCCTCACAATGTTTTCCTTCACCGTAAGAGCGTCAGATAACGTACATATAATTTCGAGAATTTGAAATCACATTAGTACGTGGCGGGATTCGATCCTGCGCCCTCCCGGTAGGAAGGCAACAGTCCAAACGATCGACCACCAACCAACCAACCACCGACGCTCGATGTTACCTCATCCAAGCGGTAACGTCAGAATCGCAGAACAAAACTTGGCACAAAACTGCTTGCAGTTTTTTTTATGTTTAGTGTAACTAATAAACCTCAAAGGATTTCACGTACAGAAACTTTAAATTATTTACCTAAGTGATAAGCTAGCTGGCTCTATTGCCCGTTAAGTGACTTCAAAATAAAAGTTATAGTCAAAATTCATTTATTCAATTTAGACTTATAATAAAACGTGAACATTGTTACGAATATTCAATGTAATAGGATAATCAATTTAGGAAAAAACTTCGAGTGCAAATTGTAAATCATAAGCATAACCTACAAAATTAGTATCATATTTAACTTGTAACTCAATATAAACTGAAATTGACACCGTATTTTCACAAAGAGTATTTTCAGTAGATTCAAATTCAAGTAACTTGTTTTCAAATTCAGAAGCCTTGTTTCTATATTCAAACATTGACAAAGGATTCTCTCAAAGCAGAGCACAATTATTTATGAAGACAGGCAGAAACTTGTTAAAACAATTGATTCTTAATCAAAACTGTGTTATAGACTAAAAACATATTTTGCCAAGTAAAAAGAACTGAGCATATTAATTAGCAATATAATGTACATCAGTTTGCTAAGAAGTTTTGATACATAGGTACCTAAGTGACGTATTTAAAAATCCAATCTATCGATTTGTTACCTTCTTTTGTTATTCGGTGTCTTACACAAATCACTATGATTTCTTTCTCGCTTTAACCTATTCCAGTTCACTGCTAGACACCGATGACCAGTGTTGCCACCTTAGCCCTTTTGTAGCTAGATCTAGCACTTTTTCACTGTCTTGAAAAATATTACCAAATTATGAAGTTTTCGACATGCTTAAAAGTACTTTTTTGCTATTTCATTGGTCTTGATGATGTTTTTAGACCTTTTAAAAAAAGCTACATGACATTATTATTACAGCATTTTATAACAGAAAATCCTTTGAAGAGCATCAAGCTCTATTTAACTTTTCAAGAAGCCCTTTTTCTAAAACTAAGGTGGCAACTCTGCCCATGTTGTGTATGTTTGATATTCCAGCTTTTACACCAAGGGTTCCGGGTTGGATACCCAGTACAACCCATTGTGTACATGAACATTCTCACGTGTCTGTTTGTAATGGTCTGGGTTATTTTATGTATAAAATGTCTGTATGAACAACTCCAACTTCTAAGTATAAACTATATGTGCCTAAGGAAAAGTTAAGATACCGACGATAATATTCTCATTTCTTCCCAAATTTTTAAATATTCAAATTTAAGCACAATAATTGTATGGTTGATGATGTAGTGGGTTAATAACGCTATCCAAACAATTTTCAGAATACGTATATACACAATAAAAACGCAATTATATACAATTCATATAAATAATTTTCAATGGATTCGCAAAGTATCCCTTAGCCCCAATTCAAGCAAGGAGTAGTATCAACGTACGTAAATATCAAATCTGTTTCAAATGTTGAGTAGAATCTACCATTGAATATACAATGAAATTACAGAAATCATAAAAATAATAGTAATAATGATATATGTGTTTTGTGAACCTCTATAAGGTTTTGACAAAAAACTTGAAAAAATATATGTAAAACTGGAACTCGAACACTTTTCTTCATCGAAACCACACGTATGGGGTATTAATGTCTTGAAAAATGATACTGAGGTTTTATTTTTTGGACGATACTAGTCAATATAATATAATATAATATAAATAATATATATATAAATAATATATAAATAATATAATATAATATATATAATATAATATAATATAATATAATATATAATATATATATATAATAAATAATATAATATAATATAAATATAATATATAATATATAAATAATAATATACGTCATAAACGGTGAACCAGATTTTTTCTCATAATTAAGCTGTAGGTACCTAAATAAATAAACATAATTTAAATTTATATTACTTGATGCTGCGGGGCCCTCCACGGGCGAGACCGACTCGCACTTGGTCATTTTTTTGTGATTTTGTAGTTACTCATTGGTGTGAGCCGTTGCCTTCCTATCTGGAGGGTGCAGGTTCAAATCCCGCCACGAACCAATATTATTACGAAATTATAATATGTACGTTATCCGACGCTCTTACGGTGAAGAAAAACATCGTGAGGAAACCTTCATGCACGCCTGCGAAGAGATTCGAATTCGAAAACACATTGGCACGTGTCGGGATTTGAACCTCAGCCCTCCCAGTAGGAAGGCGACAGTCCACACCATTGAGCCACCGACGCTCACAAACTAACAACACAAGTACATTAAAAACTTCGAATTTTATGTCAGCTAATGCACTTGACAATCCGCGTGCAGTATGTTCATACTTTTATATGCATTAACATTTGTTTGTATTGATCTTGGTGCTTCCTCAATTATCTTGTTTAAATTTACAAAAAAAAGTACAAAATCTTTATCATTCATTAAGTTCCCTTATTACCGGCCAGGTGCTACATGGTACTGTGTGAATAGCCGGAGATAGCTATTTATACCATGGCTTAAATTTGACATATAAACAAATACACACGCAAACAAGTACTACATTCGATTTAATGACGACTGTCAAGATAAAGGCATATTGGGCAAAATTTCAGATCAATCGATCAGATATTTTTCTAGAGAGATTATATCTTTAGTATAAAATGAAATAATAGGCCTCTTTATAACAGTTTGTGAGAGTTCAACAACAATGATACGTTTCACACCGTAAGTTTTTTTACTACCTTTCATTTCAATATTAATGATGCAATATGGAACTTGGTAACCAGAAAATAAATAAATAATTATTGATGATTTGTCATTATGACACTAATGTTCTCTTTAATAATACCTTTCAATGGACTAATGCCTAGTAATAACACACTTGCATGTAGCTCGTATGTTGCATCCGGCCTAATAAAGAGGCATTAATAACACGGGAAGAACCAGGGTGGATTTAGACCATAGCCTATGGTTATGATGTCCTCGAGCATTAAGGGATATCGTTTCAATGCTTTACTAACGTGTCTTGTTACTCACTTGTCGTGATCTTTTCCATATCTCTAATTTTATAATCTTAATGTTAAATTAAACTGCTTTCTTCAAATTTAGCACAGTGCTCCTAGCGATCCTTTCGGTTTTGTTCCTGACTGAAAGTAAAGCAACAAAAGAAAGCAGACACAGCTCCCGGAAGTTTCCAGAAGGATTTTCCTTCGGCGCGTCAACAGCTGCGTACCAAATTGAGGGCGGGTGGAATGCAGACGGTATGGTGAAACTTCGATATTAATTACTTTTATTATAAGTCTACAAATAATGTCTAAAATATATTGAAATATTTGCACAGGAAAAGGAGAAAATATTTGGGACCACCTTACGCACAATAACCCATGTGTCACTTTGGACTGCCTTAATGGAGACATTGCAAACGACTCTTACAAACAATACAAGAGGGATGTACAAATGATACGAGAACTCGGACTGGACTATTATAGGTTCTCCATTGCCTGGTCACGTATTTTGCCCACCAGCTTTCCGGACCAAATTAATCAAGCCGGAGTAGATTATTACAACAACTTAATCAATGAACTACTCAAATACAATATCAAACCGTTAGTCACGCTGTATCACTGGGATATACCCCAAAAGTTGTCACAATTGGGTGGATGGACCAACCCACATGTCGTTGACTGGTATACTGACTACGCTCGTATTCTGTTCAGTCTTTTTGGGGATAGAGTCAAGAATTGGATTACTATAAACGAACCTCGTGAAATATGCTACCAAGGATATGGCAATGCCACCAAAGCCCCTGCACTTAATATTCCCGGATACGCGGAATATCTGTGCGCAAAGAATGTCTTGGTGGCCCACGCTCAAGCTTATCACATCTACGACAAGGAATTCAGACCATCACAGAATGGCGTCATTGGCCTTACAATAAGTGCACAGTGGTATGAGCCGGAAACTGAAAATGATGTTAAAGCAGCTAACGAAATGTTACAATTTGAGGTATGTTGACACATTTGACAACCGGTTTGAAGTTATGGTTATGACAGTTAATTAATTGAAAAATGTTAATTAATTTAATTTCTCTGTTATTTAGAGTTTCCTTACACAGTTTAAATGTTTAGTGTAGGCTTGATGGCAATGCATAAGAATAATTACTTTAGTTTTTCTATAATTTTTGCATTAAGAACCTGAAATTTATTTCATAAAGGTATGGAATTATTAAAATATATTTCATTACAGTGGGAACAATATGCACATCCAGTATTTTCCGATAGCGGGGACTGGCCGCCAGTTATGAAAGAAAAAATCGCAGCTAAGAGTGCCGCCCAAGGTTTCAAGCGATCAAGATTGCCTGAGTTTACTGCAGAAGAAGTAGATTTGATAAGAGGATCATCAGATTTCTTTGGCTTGAACCATTACACTTCATATATTGTATTTAAAAATGCGTCATTACAAGGCTACTACACAGTTCCATCTTATTTTGACGATATTGATGCGATATCATACCAGCCCGCCGAATGGAGTGGTTCTGCCTCGGAATGGTTGAAGGTAACATTTTTAAATATGTGTTATACCCAATGTATGCTTTCTATTATTTTTTCACTTATTGAAAAAGGAAAATTCTTAATGAATGGTTTTTGAAAAGTTTCATTCGATATATATATTTAATCGGATAAAACTTCTGATTTTTAAGTATAGCTTAACTAACTAAAATTTACACACAAAGTGTTTTGTTTCTAGGACATTCCATGGGGATTTTACAATTTGTTAACATACATTCGTGAACAATACAACAACCCTAATCTGCTGATAACTGAGAATGGCTTTTCGTCTCATGGTGGGCTCGACGATGATGACCGAATCAAATACCTCCGTGGCTACATGGACGCCATGCTGGACGCCATCGACGATGGATCCAACATTACGTTATACTCTCCTTGGAGTCTTATGGACAACTTCGAGTGGCTTAAAGGATACACGTAAGATAATCACATAATACGTTTACTTGGGCCAAACTATCAAACTTGGCCGGCATAATTTCTCGAGAGAAGCTCATAAGAAGATTCAATAGGGCTGGGCGGCATTTGGCTAGTTACGTTAGGTCTTCACGTCGACGATTCCGCAATGCTTAAAGACAAAAGTCTTTGAGTAGCTGAGGCATAGATGACTGTAGGATTGGTTCACAAGGTAAACTTGGGCTGAATGAGAGAAGCAGAGGACCGAAATATCTAGCGCAAAATGGGGGAGGCCTATGTCCAGCAGTGGACTGCGATAGGTTGAATAGATACTCGTAGCATCATATATTACAAATTGCCATGCCATTACTATTTAAGGCATAGGTGTAGCTATAGAAATTATTTTTTTAGTTTTCTTACCAGATCTAGTATCTTAGCAACTTCCAGGATTGCATTACTCGTTCGATTAAACTTCCGTTTGAGTCAAATATTGAATTATTTGCTTGTCACATGGTATATTGATCACGTAACTCCGAGTATTAAAGACACATAATCAACAGAAGTGTAATATGGATGTTTCAATTACACCAGGGAGCGTTTCGGCCTTTACGAGGTGGACTACACAACTCCAGCGCGCACGCGCACGCCACGCAAGTCCGCCTTTGTGTTCAAGGAGATTGTGCGCTCGCGCTCGTTAGACCCGCACTATGAACCCGACTCTATGGTCATGACCATCGACGAAGGACACTAAAATGTGAAATGTTTTGATATCGATACAGTAAATATAAAAATTAAGGAGAAAACCTGCTGTTTTTACTTTGACGTATTATTGCGTCATTGCCGCCTAATCCTTTTTATTGAAATTGACGGTATATAAATAAAGATTTTTTAAGTGTGCTAGGAATTAATATACAAAAGTGCATTTCTAATTGTAAATTTCTTAACCTCAACATTATTCATGTCCGGTAAATCTATGAAGGCCAACAGCGAATAGTCATTCCGAATAACATACATTACAACATGACACAAATTCTGTAGTTTCGATTATGGCGTTTCTGGAAAGGTTTATGTAATATTTGGATCAAAGTCATGTCAACTAAAATAATTAAATATTAAATTTGACTATCTTATAATTACTACATAGTATAAAACAAGTCCCTTTTCCTGTCCCTATGTCCCAATGTGCATATGTGCGCTTACTGGGGACGGGCGCGTGCCTTTTACAAATATCACCAATGCACCCGTGCGAAGCAGAGGCGGGTCACTAGTATAGTATAATAGGATGTTCAATTCTAAGAAGATATTATGTAAGACTTCGTAAACCTTATTCAATTTCCGATAATACTTAGCAATCTCGTATGATAGTCTTATCATCACCCATGTGGTATCAATCAATTGTTTTTCTGTAAAATGTAATGTCGTAATCATTATTTTCTCTATCAACCCGCCAATCTGCACAGAGCCAACGAAATTAATATAATGAATAAAGTATATTTTCTTGCACACACATTTATCTTGAATTTAGATTTTATGCGAACTTATATCAAAAGTTGCATGAAATATTTGAAGACTATGACGATTTTACAAACTTTCTCATACACATTCATGTAGAATACAACAACCAAACATGAATATAACTCAAAGTCAGTTTCGTTTACCTACAAACATATATATTGATTTGATTTGATATATGAATTATCTTTTATATTTAAGTGCACTGAATATTTATTATATTGATATTAAGCATATATAAGTGGATTTAAGTAACTGTAAGTTTGCACAATCTTTACCTTTCTTTTTTTATATTATTTTTTAGTGTGATTATCTGTAAATATATCTATCGTTTTTGAGTGAAATATAGCATATATAGAAAAATAAAACTGACGACAATAAACAAAGTCGTTAAAATTAAATGGGGACACAAATCACAAGTACCTTTCAATATAGGAAATAATATTTCAAAAGTTATTCGGATAACGCGTCGTTTTTCGGCACGTGGAAAAGGCGAAAAATCGAATGTCAAAACATGATTGATAGACTGTTCGCTCGACACTGAGAATTCACGCGTTGAACAGGAAAACAAAGGTCGTCGGGTCTTTCTTTTCCATATTTTTGACATGCTACCGATATCGCGAAATGAAATGCTATAAGAATAATAAATGCGGTACGAGTTGGAAATAAAAAAAAAATCGGAATCATTATACGTCCCTACTGAAAGGTCATGAGCCTACCCGTAAAGGGTTTAGCCTTAGTAGTCCACGCAGGCCCAGTGTGGATTGGCCTACTTCGCGCACAACCATTGAAACTATTCTCAGGCGAACGCAGGTTTCCTCACGATGTCATTCTTCACCGTATAAGCGTCGGTTCATCATCATCATCAGCTCATTAAACGTCCCCACCGAGGGGCACGAGCCTACCCGTATAGGGTGATCTCTTCGCGGGCGTGCATGAAGGTTTCCTCACGATGTTTTCGCTTCGTGTCACGTTGTTTGTCCGCAATGGGTTTCAATACGCAACTACTGAACCGATCTTCATCAAATTTTGTTATGATATGTTTTAACTTAGGAGATAGGATAATTTTTACTTCAATTATTGATCTCAGTATTTGTAAAACATAAAACAAGACTCTCATATTGAAATCATATTTAAATATCCTCAAAATAAAAAAGGAAGTAACCGAAAAACAACTTCAATTAGAACATTCGTTTGGTATACATACGAATATCAACATAATGTCACTGTTTTTTTTTTGCAAGCAACTGATAAATATTGTTTTCGTTGAGATATGGTAATTTTTCGACAAGAGCGTCGGTGGCTAGAGCCGCCCGCACTAGACCGGCGTGGACGACTAAGGCTTAAACACTCTAAACGGGTAGGCTCGTGCTCCTCGGTGCGGACGTTTGATGAGCTATAAACTATAAAATGTACTTATCGTTTTATCTTCTAGAAAATACATTTGGCTTTAAACATATATACCATTATTCCCTAAAGGTTAAAAAAGCCTATATATCTGTGCAATGTGTCGATTGCCTCAATAGTCGTCGGCGCCTCTGGGAATGTCTCAATAGAAAAGTGTCTAATTCTGAAATCTATAGAAATTATCCTTTTATCAAAAAGCTGTTTAAATGTAAGTGCAAGGATGAATAAGCATTATTAGTTTACAGTGTATGGAAGAAGTAGTAGTTTACCTTTTTATGATTGGCTATATATCCTTTAAGCTTAGAGTTTATCTGATTTTGATTTGATAAATATAAGATTATTATTTATTAATATATATTGTTGCTATACAGCTTAAATGTAAAAGGTTTTATGTTTTTGAACGCTATGATTATATTGTTAACATATCAGTAATTGTACGTGTTGTTTTAGCTAAAATATAAAATTCTAAACTACCAACTTTAACATGTTTTGTTCGACAAAGGATCTTGTTCAATTCCCTCTCATTGACCTACATCATTAAAAAGTTTACACTTACATGTGCATGACACATGTAATTTAGCGTCACTAATTAGTAATATGGGTTTAGATTCAACAAACACTTGAAAATAGTTGCCCCCGCCCCCCTCCCTCTAATTTCTAAACTATGGGATTGATGTAATTAAAAAAATATATTTGATATACATGACCATGAAATCTAACTACGAAGTTTAGTTTGAACAATTTCTAGTGATAAACGGGGAACCACTACATTTTTATATTAAAGCTGTAGTATGTGCCTAAGTAAATAAAAAATATTTTATTTTATGTTACTTGCTGCTGCGGTACCCTCCGCGAGTCCGACTCGCGTTTGCCCTATTTTTTCTGGCTATGTAATAAAGAACGATTCATGAATCGTTTCCGAAAACTAGCGCGTGTCCTTCGTTCTTTGTGATTTCGCCCTTTGATCTCCGCCTATGAGGCACTCTCCCGTATTCCAAATACCTTTCACATTTACTTTGACCAATCGTTTCTCTGTACACTTTTATAGTCGACGCCTGACTAAGGTGTGATGTAACATTTTAACTTTATGTGCGGAATTTCTTTCATGTAATTTCCTTGTTATTAAAATATACATCGAAATGTTTCTGGTGATCTTTGAATTTTTCTTATATGCTTTTGTTAAGAAGCTAAGTTAGTGAACTGGTAACTTAGCTTCAAGCGAACTCGCTTGTGACTATCGCTATCGCAAACACAGTTAAGCTAAATACATTTATAATTTGTCTTAAATGTAAGTTAGAAACAATAAATATAATAAGTTCACCACTTTATTCTAATAAATAAGGAAGTGTCTGTCTGGCCACCGTACAATAAATACCTTTAGGTCTTATTAAGGAACAGGTTTATAAATCAAACAAAAAATACATGTTATATGAACATTAATAGATTAAAAGACTACATTTTAAACAACAGCAGTTAGCATCCACGCGGGCGTACTAGCATTATGTGCAGTTTTTCTTTAGTAACTACACAACAACTAAGCGAGCTAGCTTGCTTAAGTGCAATTGTGGCTAAATTTCCTAAAGGTTGGAAAATTGAATCTACGCCAATAGTTCTCTAGCGAATATGGAAATGTTCCATATACAGAGAACTTAATATAAACAATGCAACGAAAATTCAATAAGAAGGCGTCTGCAATTCCGCCTGCAGTCAAATTACAGTACTGCGCCGTGTAGACGTTACAGTACCAGTTCCCACTTAGAGACCGTCTGCGGTTATCATGGGGTGGACATACTTTAGGATCTCTGTGGATTCAGACTATTTCTGTTGAAGATTTAATTTGGATTGCTAATAAGGTTTTAAAAGATTTCAAGCAGTGCAGATTTGAAATGAGGGTATTGATATTGTGCAAAGTATAGTATTAGTAGGAATTTGAGGTGTGATTAGGCTGGCCTGTCTGGGTGTCTGGCAGACGATTTGAAAGATAATAAAGCCAAAACGAAGAGAACACGTTAAAGCGAACGTAGTGTGGGGTGTCCTATGGCTGAGTGGTAGAGTCATAAAAAATATAAACAATAATAATTGTAACATTTAAACAGTCAATTGACTGATCTGTATGAAATTTATTTTAGCTAAGTTATTATGAGTTCTAGTTTGACACAATGGCCTGATGACTTTTGAAAGGTCGCGGGCATTGGAATGAATGTTACTCCGGAACAGGGTGGTTTGCGGTCTTTAGGGTAGGCCTATGTAAGCAGCTGACGAAAATTGGCTTCTAGATACAACTGTAATACTAAATGGATTTTCTACTGTTTCTGGATTATTATAAATTAAGTGACTTGTTTGATAATGGCTGATGGATGTTGATATGGGATCAGTCTGTGAATAAGTCGTTAGTGGAGGCGATCGGTTAGTGAACATAATATAATAATGTTAAATAAATTATGCGAACAGAAAATATTTCAAACGTCGGTGTGTTACTCGTGCAATCCTATAACTTACTTCTTTTTGTCTGTGTGATTTGTATCAATTGCCAATCAATTTAAATTGTTTTTATAAGCGATGTCTTGAACGTAAAAATAATTACCACAGTACTTCTAATGTACGCGACAAGTTGAGATGGCTATTGAGGTATGAGGTGGGGTGTTAGGGAAGTGACACCCGGTAATTTCACTAGCTACAGTGCCCTCATCCCGAAACACAAAAGTACATAACTCCTGTTTCACTGGCACTGCGGTGGTAACTACCTAGACGACCTCGTAAAGTTAGTGCTGTACGAACCCACATCGACCACGTTTATCGATTTCAATCTCGCACACGTTGTTGTTTGTTTATGTGTTTTTTAATAACTTCGATACATATAATTGTTCTAACTTGCTCATTCTTTACCGACATGAAAATTAATTAAATGTTACTTGTTTAGCAATCAATAATGTTCTTTTTTGTGTAGTCGTAAGTGTAGTGGGTAATAGACCACAATAACCTAAGCGGAATAAAACTAATTTAATAAACCTAACTCTTATTTTATTTAATGGAAATATAGCCGATAAAAACTACTTAACTAGTTAGTGATGTCACATCACTAGGAAATTGGGATCTCAATTTTATCGCGTACAATACAGTACTACATTTATAGCGAAACGTATCTCTATTCCGAAAATGTAGATCCTAACAAGGTTAACAAATTATTCTTAAAATTATTGATAGCTTTATTTGTTGGGACATTAATTTCAATAGGGCCCTTTATTAAAGTGGGAATCAAGTTTTCAATTACGAAATGTTCTTCCGCCCACTGAACGGTTTTATTATATTCTGTGGGTGCCTCGCAAGCTTCCGATTGCTTTGGAGGTTATATTTATAAAGAATTGATTCTATACCTAAACAGCCTTTTTAAAAATATTTCAAATATAATTTTAAGTGATTTCAATTTCATAATAATATGAAAAACATATTTTTATTTCGATATCATGAAATACTTATTTTAAATTAGTTAAATTTTAAATAAATAAATATCTACCGACATTCTCAAAGCGCCATCTAGCCCCAAGTTAGCGTTAAGCCTGTATTATGGATACTAAACAACGGATAAACATACATATATATTTTTTTTTAAATACATACATATTATACATAGAAAACACCCAGACCATTACAAACAGCACAAATGTTTGTACTGCCCGGGGATCGAACCCGGAACCCTTGGTGTTGCGGCCGACCTCTCAACCGCAACAGCAAATGGGTCGTCAAAAGTTTTGACTGTTCCTTCAGTAATGCCATCAATTAAATGATTACATATTATTAAGTATCTTTGTATTTTTGTTATTCACAATTAAGAATTGGGTATTTGACACCACTAATCGTTGACGCACTTTTTATGAACTGTCAAAAAGGAACGTTTCCATATATTTTGTATGAGATTAGTGATATGTGACGTCATTGCTCACTATCATTAAGTGACCTAATATTTACTGGTTTCAGTGTATTTAAAAATACACTTTTGCAAATAAACAAAAGTGATCATTGAAACGACATAAAATAGGGTGCGCTTTTAAAATATAAGGTTTGGTATTTTATTGCGGATGGTGGAGAATACCGAATTCTAATATGTGATGGCATGTTATACAGTTATTCGAAGTATTGTGCTGAAAATAAAAATACATAATCGTACGTAATTTTACGTATACTGTAAACTATTATATTACTGTGGAATAATACTTATTATTGCAGTGAGCTGCAGTCTACCTTTAGGAGGCAAAACAATTTTAATTGCTCGTTCTTTCTTAAGAAAACAATTCTTTGGGATCTATCAACACACAGTGAAATAAAATAACAATTATAATCGACTGTAATTTGTTATTTTCATCATTTATTTATTTTAGTTATCAGAATTCTCCCAGTCTTTCATCATCCATCATAATTTATGACGGATGCGATGGTGATAACGTAGATTACATATTAACTTAGGTCAATTCCTAGGTACAAATCAACCAATCTACCAGCATAAAACATCCATCCAAACGTGGCTATAGGAACTCGGGTTGTATCCCACTACGCAAGCCAAAGCGAGCCAAAGTCAAAATCTATTATTTATTCATTGAGGCTTACAAAAGCACTTATGAACGGTAAAAAACAATAAAAAAATACATAATATGTAAAATAGGTAATTTGTTTTACTTGAACTATAAACTAAAATATATATAGAAATCGAATTTAAGTTAAAACTTAACTTAATCGAACAAAAATAATGACTTCAAAAACTACTTACAAAGTTATAAAGCCAAAGATTTTGTTTGGCACCGACATCAAAATAACGAAATGTTATATTTAGCTTTTGAGTTTGAAGTTGGTATTTTTGGTCAAAAAATATTTTTTTCTCTTATAATCTATATTATTTTTCTTTGTATTATCATTTATTCTCAGACTGTTTTTTTTTAAATAATTAATTCCTGTACCTGTCTTCAATAATATAGTAAAATATTATGTCAACTTGTTTGCTGTTTGTTAATTCTATCTGTGTTGTTGTTTCTTTCTTTCTAAAATAAAAAGTAAATTTTGAAAACTGGAAAAAGCGCTTCAGCGGTTTTGCCTTGCTGAGAAAGAAGTACTCAGGAAAACACACCTGTAAGCCCAATAACCAACGGTTTAACGTGCCTAAAAAGAACTCCAGATAATATTAATAAAGTAGTACCAAAATATTTATGTATCGGTGACTTGTAGTCACCCTACAACATAGCTTCATTCGCTGGTGATGTCAGCTAAGACAGTGCGGTTAGCTGACAATAAGTTTCACCGCATCTTAAGTAAGTGCTGAGACAGGTCTCATCACTGACACGGCTGAAAACCGCTGTCATACGTATCCTTTATCGCAGACTGTAAAAATACACTTAAAACTATTGAGTGCTTCAACTTTGAAAGCTCACGTGTTGATATAAAATTGGGACATATTTTATACATATCTCTTACAATTAAAGTCTGGTAAGAGGTTATTTTTCCGTAGATCACAATTGGAATATGATTATAAAGCTGTACACAAAATTATTAAATGATAAAATTATGAAATAATTATTTTACAAATCGTCTTGACAGCAATTACTTAAAACAGAAAAGTAATTAACGGCTACCATCCATAGATTGCATCCGGTACCGGAGGTGCATTCTGAAGCACGGTAAAAATCTTTTTTTTCAGACAATAGATCTATCCATCTGGAAAACTTAAAATTAAATAAAATAGTATTGAAGGGTGTCAAGCAACATATAATGTTTCATGAAATCAACTACATAACTACAATATTAATAAAAAAACAAAATGTTAAGTAATTGTATGCTCAGGTTAACAATAATCCATAACACTATCAATAAATCAGTGTAGTGTAGGCCATTTATCTGTGAGATTGGTATTTATAGGCAAGGCTAAGCTGTATAGCTATGACGCAGCGGTCTGAATGCCAATTTGCCGACTCAGAGCCTGTATGTGGTTGAATCGATGAGCTCGGCTTTCGACTATCACTCCGCATCACGTACGGGCGTGACCAAACTCCAGAGATTTGCGTTACAACTCCGTAAAATTTAACGATCAAACTATTCAAACGTGAAGTTATCTTAATGGTTGAAGAATAGACCAACTTCTATTAAACTATAGATACGATTAATTTTACTATTATTTTTGTGTAGTTTTCCCGACGTCATGGTTGTCGATGGCGCTGTTGGAGACCTCGCTTTACCAAATGTAGCAGCAACACCCGACGACTACTCAAGAGATTGTTAAGAGACTAGTATGTTTCTCATGTCTCTCATTTGCCATGGCGTTATAATTATTTGTATACCGGGCCGACACCGCTCAACGTGTCCTCCGAAACACGGAAGCGTATATTTTCAGACTAGTAATTTGAGCAGCAATGTCCAAACAAATTAACATTCATGTGTGTCAACACATGGTAAATCAGATCTCAGATCGACATTTACGTATGGGGGTACCCCCAAAATTTGATAATGTTTTTGTATAAATGATACTTGATAAATTGGACGACTTCTAACACTTGCAAATAGTTCCCCAATATGAAGTCTCTTCCATTTCCAATGTATGACTTACCTGCCTGTTTTCATGATGGTATACACCTACAATGCTTATTTTACAACCAATTTAAATTCAGACCATTGCCTACTATTAAAATACCTTAAGCATAGCGTATTTATTAAAGCACTGCAGATTTGGAATCTTTATTATTTATGCAAAATGCAAGCCGCTTTTCGCTGCACAGAAAAATAAAATGGACGTTATAGCTCACGTTTAACAAAGAAAACCTTATGAAGATTGCAGTAAGCAACTCTTTACAAATATCAATTTCATTCTGTTTCTCCCAAGAACTAATGTTTGAATAAAATTTAGGTAATAATTTTAAGATGTTTGTTTTCAAACAAATGTTATATTTTCAAATAAAAAAAAATGTAAGTGGTTGGGGCTCAGCGCAAATAAATCATCGGAAACCTACAAACCTACTTGTGTTATACTGTATGTCATGGATATATTATATCATTTCAAAGAATAAATAACTTAAAATATGGCGTACGAATATCTCAAACAGATCAGTCAGAATCAGATTTTTTTTTTATTATTATGGCATAATTTAATATTGATGGATGTTAAAAATATTCAATAAACGTAGAAATTGGTCGTCATTCAAACACATTAAATATTGATAGGTGCCTTTTTACGGACCAT
The DNA here is from genome assembly GCA_019425675.1 of Leucinodes orbonalis. Taxonomy (NCBI): domain Eukaryota; kingdom Metazoa; phylum Arthropoda; class Insecta; order Lepidoptera; family Crambidae; genus Leucinodes; species Leucinodes orbonalis. Next base: position 151,642 of record PQWD01009652.1, on the reverse strand, counting down.
ATATTTGGCACATTTTATAGGTGCAATAAAACAGTTATACACCTTTAACGCTGCTTGTAAACCTCCCGTTGGTCCAATTTCGTATTTTACTATACAGATAAAGCCATCGTGGTTTATATGGTAAGTAAATCTGGTTTATGATCAGCCTTAGTGTGATGTTAGTGGTATTACAGACTTCACTATAGTAAAAACATTATAATTTATTCTTATGTTTGAGTATATAAATAAATGTAAGAGCACAAGGTCAAGACACGCCACTAATTACCTACGGTGCACTTGCAAACCGACCCCACGTCCACACTAAGTGGCTATCTTGTTACTTACTTAAAAGGATGCACCCTAATGGATTGAGTTAGCAACTCTATTTTAATAGGTACCTGTATATGTAAGTTGTTCCGTTCTGTGACAAGAACCATCATGATTCGACTTCGGCAAACAACAAATTCCAATAAAAAAGGTAATTTTGTCCTCACTCCGTAACACAGAAGTCCAAAACTCTGTTTCACGGAACGATATCTGACACTGCCAAGCCTACTGCAGATTATTTTAAAGACACGCATAGTTATTTTACGTAAGTACCTAATTAAACTTTTTAGAACACAATAAAAAACATAAAATACGTGTGAAAAAAATACCTCTCTTACACATTCCGTAGAAAAAATGAAGCACTTAATGTTTAAAAAGTTAAAACCGCCCTTTTTTTGGTTATGATTTTTGTGTCCTAACCCGCTCCGATGACCCAGAACTTGTTGGTATTTGGCCAAGGCTTTGTTCGTTGTACAACAGGCAAATGAGGCGTCTTTGGGTCCAGAAATTTTCATCAATTTGTACGTTATAGGCTAGCGTTATAGGTTTCCCATGTACCTTTTTTTATATAATGTAAGATCATTGTAACATACAAAACTTACCTACATACACTTAAAGAACAAGCAGGTTCGTAGCAGAACTAAGTTGAATAAATGGATTTTTTCATTAATATCTTAAATACAACCTAATATGAAAATTAAGTGCTACTTGCTATGCAGATTCTGTAATCGGCCGCTAAAAGTTGAGCGATACGACTCGAATATATAAGTAAGAACTTTGTCAAAGAACGCCATACTTTTATATTATTTAAACATAAAGGGTCCTACAAAAGGGTGATGAATATTGAGGCGGCCATGATGTTAAATAAACATTGTGGCCTCGACTCTGAATATTATAAAAATATGGCCCGAGCGAACCTTCCAGAACAATATGCGGTCTGTGAATAAAATTCATAATATTATTATGTACTTGCGTTTTTGCCAATATCATGATTTCATGCATATTTGGAATATGCTACATGGCTTATTTTCTCCACAATATTTATGGCAATACCTATCATCATCATCATCATCAGCTCATTAAACGTCCCCACCGAGGGGCACCAGCCTACCCGTATAGGGTGATTAGGCCTTAGTCGTCCACGCGGGCCCAATGCGGATTGGACGACTTCACACACAACCTTCGAATCTCTTCGCAGGCGTGCATGAAGGTTTCCTCACGATGTTTTCCTTCACCGTAAGAGCGTCGGATAACGTACATATATTTTTCGAAAATTCGAAAATACATTGGTACGTGTCGGGATTTGAACCTCAGCCCTCCCGGTAGGAAGGCGACAGTCCACACCACTGAGCCACCGACGCTCTACCACAATACCTATATTCATTTAAATATGTACGTAATCTTGAAAAACTAATGCATATTAATGTTGTCATGATGATGATGAAATGCATATCGCTTCATCACACCATCTCAAGTATATGGTTAATGTACGTGATACAATTTAGCTGTTCTGCAAATAGATATTATTTAAAAGGATAATGGAATAAAATAATAACGATGGGAATCCTAAATCAATATATTTTTTAGCAGAATAAATAAGACCTTAATTGAATCCATGTCGATCCGTTGTAAGTAATCATAAAACGATGATTACATAGAACGGAGACCAGCTCACAATAGCACTTAGGTGGTATCCATTTCAATCCCTTAGAGATGTGATCCAAATCGTGTATCACTGTGAAATTCCAGCTCGGTCGATAACCCAATAGCCTCCGGGTGGAGTTCCCCCGGGAATTGCTTGATGGACGTCAAGTGTTGTTAGTGCAGCGCGATATGAAACGAAATAGAAGGAGTAGGACGCAGTGGGCGCACGCTCGATGCAAATTGCAATATCCGAGCTGACTGAATTAGTCTGCGTCGAACGTTTATCTGGAAGTGGCAAATCGCCATCATCTCACATGATCCATCGTCTGTCTCTAACTACGAAGTTTATCTAACTACAGCTTGGTAGCCAATTAGTTGTTTTACTATATTTTAACAGCTAGTACAGGCCACTTTTGTGCTAAGAACAGCCAAAGGTACCTAGCGATTGAAGCATTTCAACCTTCACGCTTGAAAGGCGCAGTTGAGATAGCAATACCTATGATAGGTCAAATGAGGGAGTGCTGATACCAGTTTTATGTTGAATATTTAGGCTAACCCTAAGCCGCCTCTTGATCACCCACGGGAAGAGCAATGATTGATTGTATTCTATATTGCTTTCACCACGGCTTTGAACACGGTAACAAAGTCAACGTTCACCTCGTTGCTTCGTTTTAAAAAAAACATTGTTTAAAAACTACGCTTCAGTTAAAATAAGGGTAAAAATTTAAATTCTTCCATAACAACGTCATTAGTGGCTACATAACGACCAGCTATCATTCACTAATTATTCATAGGCAGGCTTCATTGTTGACGGTACCGCCCTTTCATTAGAATACCTTAATAGCAACTAAAGTTTTCAGTACGTAAACAATAGAAATATTTCTAGTAGACATGAGCGTTAAATAGACGGACTAGTTAAATCAACGGTCGAAATCCATTCAACGGTCTACCGTTCTCTGATTCTAGTAATACTCGTATTATATTATAACCCAGCCTATCAATAGGCATTTTTTTTTACAGTGGCCAGTATCCAATTCCAGGTTATCTATCTCCGACCCGATGGACCGCTGACTTTGAAAGATTACTGTTGGAAACTGGATGAAGAGGAGGAGAAGCGCAAAATAGGACAAAACTAAATCAGCAGAAGACTGCCACAAGTTGAAGAGAGTGAGGTACATTCTACAGCTAGACTATATTAGGTGGTGACTCCTAGTCCTGTAAAAATAAGTGTTTTGCACTTCTGGGTTTCGGGATGAGGGGACTGTAGCTAGTAAAATTACCTGGTATTAGAGACCTTACATCTGTTGTCTCGGGTGTCGGGCGCAGTGCGACTTTAATGGAGTGTGTTTATCAGTTATGGTCTCCATCAATGCCGCTCTGTCATGGTCAGAAGCATCACATACCATCAGATAGACGTTCTGACCGTACTGTACATTTTGTAAAATAAAAAAAAACTGACCAAAATTTGATGTGTCTTCGGACCGTTTTATACGCTCATCAATCCTAGCCGTATAACGTTTTGTCTCCAAAGAGTAAATTCTCCAAAGCCTCGTTCTCAACCCTCTCTCGTAACAAACCTCGTTCTCAACAAACGAAGTTGAACTCGATTCCAGAAGTTATAGGTTGGGTACTCTATATCCTTTGTACACAATAATATCTTTTACAAACACACTTTGAAAATCCGGCAACGTTTTCAATGGCCTATCCAGTACCCTAACGTCGCAACCAGGCCTAGAGGGAGATTGGATCGCACCAGCCGGCCTAACTAAACTTCATTAGGCAAGTTTGGATAACACTGCTATGCTGGATCGCGTTAAGTATCGCTCATGGCGGGCTCCACTAGAGCGCGATAATACGTTTAAAATGCAATTTGAGTTACGCCACACGATGTCCAATTAAGGAACGTGATTCCATCGTGTAGTACCTACGGTAGTACGTAGTGCATCAGGAACTAAATAAATAATTAAATATCTACTGACAATCACACAGCGCCATCTAGCCCCAAGTTAAGCATAAAGCCTGTATTATGGGTACTAAACAACGGATAAACATACATGTATACATTTTTTTTTGTAAATACATACATATTATACATAGAAAACACCCAGACCATTACAAACAGACATGTTCATGCACACAAATGTTTGTACTGCCCGGGGATCGAACCCGTAACCCTTAGTGTTGTGGCCGACCTCTCAACCGCAACACCAAATGGGTCGTCAAAATCGTCGATCGTCAAATGCAAATAACCTTCCAAATGCTGTATGAACTCATTTGTTTTGAAGCCAAGTATTCATAGCGTGTAGTATTGTATGTGAAATCTACCAACATATAAATAAAATTGGTGTCTGTTTGTAATATTGAAATAATACGATCCATCTGGTGTAATGGTCGAGACGTCGGCTGATACACCAAGGGTTCCGGGTTTGTTCCCCGGCAGTACAAACATTTGTGTGCATGAACATGTCAGTTTGTAAAGGTCTGGGTATCTCAATGGGTCTGGGTGTTTTCTATGTATAATATGTAAGTATTTACAAAAAAAATGTATACAATTTGTTTATCCGTTGCTTAGTACCTATAATACCGGCTTCACGCTTAACTTGTGGCTAGATGGCGCTGTCTGAATGTCATTGGATATTTACATACACCCAATTTTATTTATAAATATTTGAAAAGGATTTCAACACTGCAATAAAAATAACTACACAACCAAACTCTGCACTTGATTCCCAATTCATTTTATAAAAATAAAAAATATCAGCACCTGTAATTATTTACCTACAGTGATTAGTTTATTCATCGGAAATTGCTTTTAACGCTTTTGTGTATTTTCGTTTATCTGCAACATTGGTCGTCCTTTCACTATGTTGACTCATCCGAAAATGAGCCAAGTCAAAACCAATAACGAAGTAGACTTTTCTAATTTCAGCCCGACTCGTAATATTGAGCTTACTTGTAGGATTACGACTAAGAAGGTTGGAAAAAAGGTAACTTGTGAAACGAGATATCTTTATAAGAGTATATAAAGGAGGCTTATAGAATAACAAGTAATTAAATTAAAATATGAAAACTTTAATACTATTGCCTTTTATATATACACTATGTATGTTATTTATATTTTCGTATTCCACATATTTTTGTACAGATAATTACTATTGAATTGTCTAAAAGAAAATAGGTACAATAAGTGGACGTTACCATCATAAATAACCCAATGTCTGCCAATACAATGAACTTTATACGTAGTNTGTCGGCGCCAGGTGCGACTTTAATGGAGTGTGTTTATCAGTTATGGTCTCCATCAATGCCGCTCTGTCATGGTCAGAAGCATCACATACCATCAGATAGACGTTCTGACCGTACTGTACATTTTGTAAAATAAAAAAAAAACTGACCAAAATTGATGTGTCTTCGACCGTTTTATACGCTCATCAATCCTAGCCGTATAACGTTTTGTCTCCAAAGAGTAAATTCTCCAAAGCCTCGTTCTCAACCTCTCTCGTAAAATCTCTCAACAAACGAAGTTGAACTCGATTCCAGAAGTTATAGGTTGGGTATCTATATCCTTTGTACACAATAATATCTTTTACAAACACACTTTTAAAATCCGGCAACGTTTTCAATGGCTATCCAGTACCCTACGTCGCAACCAGGCCTAGAGGGAGATTGGATCGCACCGCCGGCCTAACTAAACTTCATTAGGCAGTTTGGATAACACTGCTATGCTGGATCGCGTTAAGTATCGCTCATGGCGGGCTCCACTAGAGCGATAATACGTTTAAAATGCAATTGAGTTACGCCACACGATGTCCAATTAAGGAACGTGATTCCATCGTGTAGACCTACGTAGTACGTAGTGCATCAGGAACTAAATAAAAAATAAATATCTACTGACAATCACACAGCGCCATCTAGCCCCAAGTTAAGCAAAGCCTGTATTATGGTACTAAACAACGATAAACATACATGTATACATTTTTTTTTTGTAAATACATACATATTATACATAGAAAACACCCAGACCATTACAAACAGACATGTTCATGCACACAAATGTTTGTACTGCCCGGGGATCGAACCCATAACCCTTAGTGTTGCGGCCGACCTCTCAACCGCAACACCAAATGGTCGTCAAAATCGTGATCGTCAAATGCAAATAACCTTCCAAATGCTGTATGAACTCATTTTTTTGAAGCCAAGTATTCATATCGTGTAGTATGAATGTGAATCTATACATATAAATAAAATTGGTGTCTGTTTGTAATATTGAAATAATACGATCCATCTGGTGTAATGGTCGAGACGTCGGCTGATACACAAGGGTCCGGGTTCGTTCCCGGGCAGTACAAACATTTGTGTGCATGAACATGTCAGTTTTAAAGGTCTGGGTATCTCAATGGGTCTGGGGTTTCTATGTAATATGTAAGTATTTACAAAAAAAATATACAATTTGTTTATCCGTTGCTTATACCTATAATACCGGCTTCACGCTTAACTTGTGGCTAGATGGCGCTGTCTGAATGTCATTGGATATTTACATACACCCAATTTTATTTATAAATATTTGAAAAGGATTTCAACACTGCAATGAAAATAACTACACAACCAAACTCTGCACTTGATTCCCAATTCATTTTATAAAAATAAAAAATATCAGCACCTGTAATTCTTTACCTACAGTGATTAGTTTATTCATCGGAAATTGCTTTTTAACGCTTTTGTGTATTTTCGTTTATCTGCAACATTGGTCGTCCTTTCACTATGTTGACTCATCCGAAAATGAGCCAAGTCAAAACCAATAACGAAGTAGACTTTTCTAATTTAAGCCCGACTCGTAATATTGAGCTTACTTGTAGGATTACGACTAAGAAGGTTGGAAAAAAGGTAACTTGTGAAACGAGATATCTTTATAAGAGTATATAAAGGAGGCTTATAGAATAACAAGTAATTAAATTAAAATATGAAAACTTTAATACTATTGCCTTTTATATATACACTATGTATGTTATTTATATTTTCGTATTCCACATATTTTTGTACAGATAATTACTATTGAATTGTCTAAAAGAAAATAGGTACAATAAGTGGACGTTACCATCATAAATAACCCAATGTCTGCCAATACAATGAACTTTATACGTAGTTCAACTTCATTCCTGTTTTGTGTTATATATCTACCGTAACCTACAAAATCGTTGGATGGTCTGGTAGCAAACCGAAAACTAAGGTAGGTATCTAACTTGCTCAAAGAAGTTGACATTATTTATCCAACCAAAGTTAAATTATTATAAAACTAAAGAATTTCCTGATTTTGGGGAATGATTAGCATATAAATGTGTTTTCATTTTATTTTAATACCTAATCATTCGCAAAAAATATGCATGCAGCTATTATTACACCTTCATAGTTACAAAAATAGCGGCGACTTTATTTTTTATATAAACTAGGCAAGTTTTATTCAAATATAACAACCAACGTCTAGATTTACATTACACAAAATGTGTAACTTATCACCATTTTATTATTCTGTAGGAGAGGCAACTGCAGAAATGGCAGAACCTGATTAAAATATTGATATTAAGAATCAACTGGCATGATTACTGATGGAAATTTTGTAATTATGTAGATATCACTTATGATATTATAAAAATTATAAAACTGTTAAGATAAACATTTAATAATAAAAAACATTTTTCATTTGAAACTTCCCAAAATTACTATAGCTTTGGTAGCCTACCAAAGTCTACCAGTAGGCTACGGTTGCCTACGATATATGGTTGTAGGCTACCGTTAACTTATAACTCTATTCCTGTGGGCATAAACAATGACCCACCCCCAAATCTTGTTCTCTCAACATCACTGACCATTTTAATACAAATCTATAAACGGCGCACGTCTAGTATACAGAAAATAAGTCTATGGGCATGCGCGCGCGCGCCACCTGGCAGCACACAGCGGAAACCATTCGAAGACATCCAGTGTTGTAGCCTTGCACCAGCCGATCCCAGGGACAAGCGTTACTCTGTATGCAAACCCCTCGCATGTTGGCACACGATTCTAGGAGGGTATTACCTGGAAATATATTTAAAGAATGTATTTTTAGATTTTTTGTGTAAGGGGTCCCAACAGCGGTAATCTATTGGTGTCCAACCTTACCTGCACGTGGTACATCTGGACTACGTGCAGTAAGAACATTGTATGGCTTTAAATTAGCAGCATTTTTTTAAACACGGTTTGTTATAATATGGTCACCATTCTGCTAAATCAAGCTAGAGTAAAAATAATAATTTAATTGACAGCTTTATTCGATTGATATTTTGGAATTTATACAAATAAATAAAACTAGAGTGTCTGTTTGTAATATACAAATAACAATTTTTTTCCTTCATGCATGTGGATATCATCATCAGCTCATGAAACGTCCCCACCGAGGGGCACGAGCCTACCCGTATAGGGTGATTAGGCCTTAGTCGTCCACGCGGGCCCAGTGCGGATTGGACGACTTCACACACAACCTTCGAATCTCTTCGTAGGCGTGCATGAAGGTTTCCTCACGATGTTTTCCTTCACCGTAAGAGCGTCGGATAACGTACATATACTTTGCGAAAATTCGAAAACACATTGGTCGTGTCTGATTTGAACCTTAGCCCTCCTGGTAGGAAGGCGACAGTCCACACTATTGAGCCACCGACGCTCATACTTACGACATATACACCAAAATACTTTTTTTTTGTCTGTCTGTTTATTCCTGGTCATCTCTAAAATGTAATTACTTTTTAGAAATAAAAAAGACGTATCACAAATGCATAGTGCAAATATGAACAAAAGAAGAGATAATTCAAAGCGCAAATAAAACGAACATGAAGTCTAACTACTAAAATAGCCCTAACAACTTTTGAATCCTGGCTAATTACGGACTCATAATAATTAGTACGCTGGGCTTACATCTTTTATAGTGGTCTACGTTTGCGAAGTCGTCCTTTATGTGAAACCGTGAAGTAATTCATACTTAAGGCGGATAAGCGAATCTCTGCTCGGTAAAACTCAACATGCATAAATTATATAAATAAATGTTAAGACAATCTGGTATGCAATATTTTTTGGACTGGATACTTGGTGGAAGACTCGGAACCGAGTCTAGGTAGGTACCACCGCAGTGCCAATTATCGTCCCATGAAATAGGAGTGTTTTGCACTTCTGTGTTTGCGGAAGTGAGCACTGTAGTTAGTTAAAATACCGGGCATAAAAAACCTAACATCTGTCGTCTCGGGTGATGGCCGTAGCACAGTGATTTCGGAAAATAATGACAGATACTTTTATTGACTTATACCAACACTGCTTTTGTCATGGTCAGGCATATCACGTACCACCAGTTGAGCGAACTGACCGTCCCGACCTATCACAGTCCACTGCTGGACATAGATCTCCCCCATTCCTTTTCCTATGTCCTGTGTCCAGCAGTGGACTGCGATATAGGTTAAAAGAGAATAGAGATATATATTGCATAATGCTTCAATTTCACAAACATTGTAACAAACTATAAATCAACCATAAGAGTAAATAGTTTAACAACTGAAGATAAATAACACCCTTAGGCAGTGAATAAAGTTTACCAATTCGATTTAGAAGTTTAATACCTAATATTAATTGGTTTACTCAATTTGACAGCTTTCGGCTGAATCTTCAAAAAGTTCAAAGGAATGTCAGATGAAAAAGAAAACTTTTGACAGCTCTTGGGCGTTTAAAACATACCGATATTTCATGCGGCGTCAAGAGCAAAATTTTTACTATTTATCAAGACGTTTCTTGAGTTTGTCTTAAATGTTTGCAAAAAAGACCGCACAGCTTTTTAAATCACTATCACATTTGATATAAATTCGACATAATACGTTAATTTCGTTTTATGGAATTATCTTAAACTTGAAATAATTCGTCGTACAATATGGTGATACAATTGGACGCTCCCCGTTTGGTCGATTATTTTCCGTCTAACAGTTTCGAGGTCATTACAATAGCCTAATACGTTTTTTTTTAATATTTGCTAAACATGAAGTTAGTTAACCGGATTGAAAAACCCTTTTTAATCCAACGACAAATTCGGTTTTCCGGTACAAAAAAAATTAAAATACTAAAAAAAATCAATTAAAATAATAAACATATAATCTCAAATGATTACAAAACCAACTTACCTTTAGGCATGGCCTCGTCATGTAAAGGAGTCCTAAATTTATTTTGAATCGTTCGATTGTCACATTCATTTAACGAATAATTCCATATTATTGAAACAGTAATCCATTGCCTTAGACTTAATCTACGAAACATATCAAACAACTGAAAGAGTAGCTTGATTGTACAACATTCATGAATCCAATTGTGTTTTCTCAGTCACAAATTGAATTGCATGCGCAGCTGGTCTTGTCGATAAGATAAGGAGTTTATGCGGTGCATTATTGTAATAATTTACCATGAAAGGACTCATCACTCTTTTTCCAAGTCAATATCATGAGCATAAGATGTAATAACCCGACAAAAAGAGTAGATATTCTATCTTTGCTTTGAAACTTATCTCAGCGATTCAAATAATATTCCAAAATTCTTTTTAAATACCAAAATAAAAAAAATAGACACAGCGCCATCTAGCCCCAAGGTACCTAAGCGTGCAACTTGAATTACGGGTACTAAACAACGGATAAACGTATGAAGTACATGTATGTTAGCACGGATAGGCCGCATTGCTCAAAGGCTTTTTCGTATCCTGTTCTCTTTAATGTGTAATATATATGTTCAATTTAGATTCAAAAATATTATATACCAAACCGATATTTGGTGACACGCCGTAACACACTATCAGGGTCCAACTCGTACGACAAATTTGAAAGTGATTATAAATCACTGGGGGCGAATAATTAGAGCCAACCTCCGCACCGGAAAGCGATTCGTTCCAAAATATTCAATTAAACGGCTCGTACAAACACGGGGCAAATTCATTTCATTTGATCGTACTTTTAATTACTTGTTATGTCCGTCGTTATTAATGCCCTTATGAAAATTACTTTGTATAACAGTTATGAAGGTTGGATTGAGGGTTTCTTTTAATTAGAATATCTTGATGTAGCTTTCGTTTGTTGCAATATCGCTGAGTGTGTTTGAATTAATTATAACAAATTAAAATTTCTGAATTAAATTTAGGTTTTAATTTTCACGTATTTTCTAGCCATAGTCACAGAAAAGTCTTCCCCAAAGACCATATGAAGTTGAGAAACAATTTAACCGAAGTTATCACAATAACTTTCTCAAAAGATTTGCGTTTCTCAGTTAAGAAAGTTATATGCGTGGGTCACATTTATTTTATATCGTTTCAGTGAGGTTATTGGGATAGCTGAGATTGTCAAAGGGCTGCTGTCTCAGGAAACATTGCATACTTTTACATTTGTATTTCAAGATTAACTGAGCTATCCCTATTAAGGATATTATAAATATATAAATACAAGTGTTGCCCGCAGTTGCAACGGAACAGATATTATAACAAATAGTTAATAGGTAGTTATTGAGTTTTTTCATTTTAGCCTGTGTACCTTTGTATTTCGTGAGGATGCTGTAGCTGGTAGGGAGTACTTACACAAAATATTTATTATCAATAGCTATTTAACTAGAAAACTGCATCTGTTCTGGCACCTGCCCACACCACATATGATGAAATGTAATTATTTTACAAATAATAGAAATGTAAAGACATTTGAAGGAACTCATCACATACCATCAATGAGTAACTTGGTCACAGAAGTTTCTAATTCGTCATCATCAGCTCATTATATTATATGACTCTACCGATGGACACGAGCCTTCAATCTATGAATCTTTTCGTAGGTGTGCGCAGGTGTTCTAACGATGTTTTCCTTCACCGCAAGAGCATCGGATAAACGTACATAAAATTCCGAAAATTTGAAGATACATTGGTACCTGGCGGGATTTGTACCTGCGGAAGGCAACAGTCCACACCACACAACTAATAACTTATTAATTCTGTGGTCCACACCAATGAGCCACCGACGCTCTGCTAATTAATAATTTAATTTGTGAATAATAGCATTAAAGGATATGAACGCAGCCATTACTTGTTTACCGAAGGTCTAGTCTAGACCGCTACTGAAGGCGCCCCCTTGTGAACACTTGCAAATTTTACCCCCGACAACAAACTTGCGGCTTGTAAAACTTAGGGTATTAAATTGTTGTTTAACAGCTCCGTGGGCCTTCTACATCGAAGTTGAGTAAAGTTCGCTCAGCTTTTGTTTGCGGCGAATGGGTAAAATGATTCTTATCACATTGTTGGCTTGCCCATTAATCGTGTTTTTGATGAATCTCAGACACGTGGTAGTGACACGAGGCAGGAGTTTGAAATATAAACGTGTTCCTTAATGTACTATTGGTAACGTGATTTCCCTCTCGAATGTTTTGTTACAACTCATCGTTTATCTAAATTTCAATCCAATTTAAAATGTTCATTGTGTTGAGCTTTAGTCGCATAACCTCATTAATCAGCTTGTACAGTCGCATTACAGTACTCAGCATTCCTATGCAAAAGGATTGGAATTACCCAGCTCACGAGCCCAATGTGAATTAACACTAAGAAATATTAACAACTTACCTATAATAAACCTTCATTGGTCCTAGTATATGTACGTCGTAACGATGTACATACGTAACACGGGTATTTTTTTTTTATTTTTAAAGTAGGAATTTGACCGCCATTCTGATGGTAAGTGATGGTGCGACCGAGAATGGACAATGCCTGTCTAGAAACATCCTTTCACTTTTGCCTTGAAGACTGCCAGGATGTAATAATCGTGGAACACAGTTCCATTCCTTTGCAGTGAGCTTTAGAAACGAGGCACTATAGCGGGCTGTGCGGATACATAGTTACTCTACATAATATTTTCCGGTCACTCATCTGATGAAAGACCATTGTAACAGAAGCTTGACTTATTAAATCGTCTACTGAACGCGCTTTGCCGTCGTGTTTCATTTCCTTATTACTCATTATAAATTATTAATCTTTATGATGATGGTTCATAAAGAGATAAAGAGAGGTAGGGACTTTTTAATTGTTTAAATTTTTGATAGAAAATATTCTTATTCCTATACTAGCGAATGTAGAACTAATGTAATAACCCTACTATACAGGGTAGTAGTATATTAGTACTATTCAGAACCTAGACTTAAAGACCAAAAATATTATGTTCGCAATACGAGAAAGTGGATGGATAAACGTCTCCGTACTTAGCAAGCGGCACCTTCGGGTGGCGAAATAAGTTGAACGCAACGAAGCGTTTTTGCAGATTTGCCAGCGAATGCAGAGAGCGGGTTAAAGAGCAAAAAAAGCGCTTACAGCTCATGCGCTGAATGCGGGATGCGGGCTGGCACGGCGTTCGTTAGACGTCTATTTATGACGCCAGTTGTTTTTTTATTATACGCTAGAACTAGCTGCTTTAACGTATCTTAAACCATTTTGCACCAGTTACCATTTTAAATTTACTTACGCAATACATATGCCTTTATAAAGTATGTTAAAAAAATAGTACTATGGTTCCTTATTCGGTGGATTATTATTATAAGGATAATATTCAGAGACAGTTACCACTTACCACCAGAAGGGCTATGTTGGTTTTTCAATTAGTTTTTGGTAATTGTATAATATATACTGAAAATATTTATTACATTTAACCGCAGCAATGGTATTCATATATTCAACAAACAATAAGACATATTTGAAATACACTTAGTATTTGAAAAATACATATATATATATATATATATATATATATATATATATATATCACGTTTGGTTTGATGAATAAATTCTAAACTTTAAACAATAATTACCACAAGGCTAACCAGAAAAATATTCATCATATTAAGCTTAATTTTTCTAGTGGTTCATCAAAAAATAAATGTATACAATGATCAATACCGTCAAAATGACATTGAAGCTAAAAGTTGGCATAATCCCTGCCATATCCCTGCAGTTAATGATATCGCTGTATTTATTTATTTATTAATCTAGACGATAACATTAAGAAATATTATTAATAATAAATATCATATTAATTAAGTTCCATATTATATATCAACATCCATTAAACAAGGATTTAAAGCTTAGAAATAGACTAATCTGCTGCTATTTGCTCCTTTCTGTTTATTGAAATGGTAACTGTTCATACGAAATAAATAAACAAAGTTACGACATTGTATCGTAAATTCAGTCACGTTGTCTTTCATCAGAAACTTGTGATTCAAAACTTCGTATTTCCAAATTCAACGGGCGCGTGTCTTTGAAATAAAATCAAGCATGACTCCCGCAGTTCAAAGAGTCCCAAATGAACTGTTGGATAACTCTTTAACGTAGGCAAAAATAATGCAAATCACCCTTTAGGAATACCATGATTTTGAAACCATCTTGGCAACGCTGAACATCTTGTACGAGTATAAACCTGACCGTATTATTGAAGTAATAGTTTTAATTGATTACTATTAATGTGATACCGATGCAATTTTAGGATCGTAGTCATCAACGGCCCGGTCTCTCACACATACTACATGCATGTATGGCCTGTGCCTTGCAGGGTAACTAGGCTAGTTGAATATGATTAATTTAATAAGTGAGCTAACCCTTAGATCTTCGAATAAAATAAATTAAAAACTAATAATTTGATTTAAGATATTAAAGAAAGACTAAAGAGTCATCCAGGGTTATGTCTAGGGTTGCCACCCGTAATTTATAATAAAGTATTGTACGTTATTTAATGTAATTGTACTCTAGACTTTATAAGAATACTAAAGTATGGGAAAATACCTTTATTTTGCATAATTAGATTTTTGTTGAAGTCGTATGTTCTTTATACGAAATTTATTGGTTAGGTTCTAATTTTAATACAAACTGCAAAATGCATTAAAAATATACTTTCAAATATAAAACAAAAGTAAAATACATTTTATTTTATGTTTATGCTGTGTACTTTTTTTCCTTACCTATAACCAATGTACTTACTTTTAAAAAAAAATGTAATATGGCAACTCTAGTTATGTCTTACCTCGTACCTAATTTGTAGGTAGTTCCACCACTACAAAACTCCTTGCCAGTATCTAAATACTCTGAAAACACAAAATAATTGTGAACTAACTGGTGAATTAAGTTTTTTAATATTTGCTTACGATTGCACTACATTTAATTCGCAGCCAAAATGGCGCTTGTGAACACGGAGGTAACGGTCTCAATGGCCTCCCCTAAATATTAGAGGAGCCGCAGTGCGCTTGACTAAATAAAACATGCCGTCTTCCAAAGTGAATTTTTCACACGCTCTGGCCCTTCGCCTCTAGGCGCACTTTAAGTGACTATGTAACGTACAGGGATCCTAGTAGCCGAGATACCAACATTTCGTCTTATATTTTGAACAGAGAAAAACCGTGTATATGATCGTCTTACAACATACTTAAATCTGGAAGACATCTCTTCGAAATTTAAATTCGGTTAGTCTTTTTCTTTTGTGTTACCAAGTGTATGGAACGGTCAAGGCGCTCAACTAATGGTAAGAGTGATACTTACGCCTGACCATGACAGAGCGGCATTGAAAGAGATCATCAACTAATATACAGTTATTATTCTCCAACAACGCCGTACTGCGCCCGACACCCGGGATGACACAGTACAGTGCGAAATTCATAAACACGTAAGTGCATAATAATACTGGTATTTCACGATATTTGGTACTGTGATGGTTCCTACCACAGATTTCCCAATACAGGAGATGGGACAAGCCACGTTTAAAGTGCGACAAATGTAAGCTCAACGAGCATACACTGGCTGCCGGTTTACGCTCTGTGAGACGAGTCAAGACGCACGAATATTAGAAGAAATAACCGTATTTTTCCAAAATGCCATCCTGTGCAATTGTAACATGCGATCATCGCAATGAATCAGTAAATTTACCAAGAAATATAATAACTTTTCACAGGTAAGAACCGAAAAGAAATTGCGACACTGGGACTGCCTATAAACTTGGCGGCTTGTCCAGTCTAATTGTATATTCGGATGTCTGTGGTTCCTACCTAGACTCAGTACCGACTCTACCACCTAGTTCTTACTTAAGAACTCATCATCAGCCTTCAACGTTTGTAGGAAACATGCCTTCTCACACATCCATGGGGAAATTAGGCTGTAGGTAACCCACCATGTCTATTGCAAATTAATGGATTTTAACGACAATCATCCTAAGATTGTAGCCGGGACTAACGGCCTAATGGGCCCTCCGAAGCATGAAATCATCTTTCTTTTCAGATAATCAGGACAAAAATGACATGAAATCTCGCCGTGGGATTAGAATTATAAAATTTTAAAAATATATTGAAATAAACGCTCACCATTGATCTCCATCTCCCCTTAATCTACACTAATATTATAAATGTGAAAATGTGCCTGTATGTTCGTTTTTCACAAAACTAAAAGACAAATAGACATGATTTTTTAAATGGAGACAGTTGAAGGGATTGAGAGTAACATAGGCTACTTTTTGTCTAATTTTAAAGTTTGTATGATGCGTTCTGCAATTTTTAAGGTAGAAAGCTATAAATTGGTATAACGTACTATTTGACTACAAAACAAATCTTGCATAATTATTATTGGAAATCGGTGTTATGTTGTGCCCAACCCCCGTTTTTAAACATTTGGGGGTTGTGCCAAACCCCTAAATGTTTAAAAACGGGGGTGAAATATGAGACTTTTCGTAGTTTTCAAGGTAGGTATCATGAAGTATAGCAGGGTGAAATAATATTCTGTTTTGGTTACCAAGAAAAGAGAACTGTGTTACCTTGACTCTGCGGCAACGCAAGCGAAGCCGCTGGCAAAAGCTAGTATTATAATAAATCGTCTTACGTAATAAATAAATTACACAGCAACCTGATAAAAAGCCAATAAGCACAAATACCCGCATATATCATAAACACGACCGTATTTCCACGTCTAATCCGCGCAACATATCAGTAACGCTGCCTAACGAGATTCACAAGGTTAATCCTGGGATCGCGTTTTAAAAATATCCCCCGGGGCCGGCGGCGACGCGGCTGACGATGCGAAATCGGGAGCCGGCTCGAGAGCCAATCATGCGAGTTATTGGGCACCGACCTGGACCGTAACGCGTCGCCACTGGAAGTACTGCAACCCACTGTGGTAGGTTATTGCCTGCCTTTTTATTCTCGTTGGCAATTCTATACATTTTAGATATGATAAAGTGACATAATAAATAAATTGTTTTTATGGTTTTTTATCTGGACCACAGTCACAGCAAAATTCCGAGAGTTACATCATGTATGATGTAACTCGGAAATTTCCGATTACCTTTATCCATGCACAATGTGAAAAATGAAACTACAACCATTAAAATACTGAAATCTGTGTAATTGTTTTTACTATGTACAAGAAAGCACAAATTAAAATGGCTTTTATTTCTTTTGCAATTAATTTAGAAGTTGCCACTTGTTATAAAAATAACACAGATTTCAGATTTGAGATCATATCGAGTAAACATTTATTTGGAATATGAATAGGTACATTATGATTACAGAATACAAGGATAAGTCATCTTGCAGTATTGCAGCAACAAATAAAAAGTTATGACGATTTAAACACATGAATTTAGGTATTTAAAGGAAATAAAGAAAAGTCTTATTTTCAGTACCGTGAAACTTAAAACATTGCATCTACCGGGGAAAAGTACCTAGCGTCGGCCGGGTAAGCATCTTCCAGTCTGATGTGTCATAGTTAAAAACTGTTTTTAGTTGCAATATTATGGTTTTTCATATGGTATTTCAAGTTTCGAAGAAAAGAAAGAACCCACAAACAAATTACAAAACTTTCACATATATATCAAAGGGAATAATATATAGATAGGTACTACTATTTAGTAAATGTACCCCAGCACCTACTTATTATTTCTATACTGTTGACAAAGGAATTGAAACCCAGCCCAGGTAGTTATTTATATACCCATATACCCTTTGATAAACTTATAATATATGTATCATGTAAAGTGCGTGTATGTAGTAGTCTCTCTTTGAAGGTAGCCACGGAAGACCAGTGTCATGGTGTCTTCATCACCATGGCTTTTGCTGAGTGGTATACCAGTTCTGTGTCTTTAGATTTAAGTTTTTATGTTTAAGGTAATATTGTGTACTGCCACAGAATAAATATTTCTTTCTTTCTTTTCTTTCATTCATTACATTTGGAGAATACATGGAGTGAAAATTGGTAATCGTCTGGAAAAACAATCGCTATTACGTGCAATTTAACGGCGTATTGGGATTTCACGCACCTATCGCTTGGATCTCAGACACGACATGGGTGAATCCACTGAAACTGTTTGATACATTTGACATTGAGGCTTTTGTAATAAACATGTATATAATACTTACGAGTAACACTGTGCTTGCTATATATTATTGTATGCTAATATATTATTATATTATATTTTAATATTACAAAAGATACTCCAAATAATCCAATATTTAATACCTCAATTGCGATGAGCTGTTTCAGCGTTTAAACTTGACTGGAATATTTAGAATTAACATAACAAACATTTAAAGCAATACATTTGATGTGACTGCATGCTACCATTAGTTCGGTAGATTAAATAACGCGCTGCAGCGTGTGGTTACCGGCGGCGTAGGGTTATTGCATTTAGCGAGTCAGCCTCACTAACCCAAGCCTGGGTCTCTGAACTGTACAATTATTGTACGGTTACACAAGCGCAGTGGCGTAGCGAAAACTCTCTTAAACGTGGGCGAAATGCCTTATCGAGGCACTATCCAGTAATATCTTTTAAAATACAAAATTAAACCTTTTGAGTTCATAGTTTTTCACATATATATTGATCGCCATCAATGTTTATAAATCACTTTGCCCTAGTGTGTACGTGCGAGGCATAATTGAGTGTGAGGTCGCGGGGGCGGTGGTCCTTATCAGCCATGCCTTGCTACGCCACTGCACAAGCATCAAACTTATAAACGGAATAAAATAAAATACCTAGGTAGTTTTATTAATAATCTATAGACAAACATTTGACCGCCATTTACCTGATGGTAAGTGATGATGCGGTCAAGGTTTAACCATGCCTGTCTAGAAACAACCTATTCACTCTTGCCTTGAAGACTGCCAGGTTGTAATTGCTCGGGGAACACATGAGGAGGCAACGAGTTCTATTCTAGACTCTGCCACGATGACGATATCGTCAGCAAAACAAAGATGAGAAAATATACTCTCCTTTATAACATATTGACGTCGACATCTCGTTCAGACCAGTCCAGGGTCTTGAAGACATCCTCAAATGCGTTTGTGAACAGTTTCGTTGATATAACGTCCCCTGTCTCACACCACGACGCAATTGGATGGGTCAAATCAGGATACCTAGCGTAAAATATTTTCCACTTTGCGCCTATGTGGCAGTGGACTGCGACAGGATGAATAGAAGAGATCAACTAATAAAACTGAATGTCAAAATATTACATAGGAAACTTTAAAAGGAAGATAACAACGCACAGATTTATATGATACTAAATCGCATAACGGCCTTATTTACCCTACTGATGAAGCAACATTTTTCATCCGCTCGCCTTAAAGCTGGATAAATGAGCCTTTCGTTAAAATAGATCGCCTCCATTGCCTGTAAAACTTATTTGTGCTATAAGCTTATTGAAGTAAACAACGTGAACAACGTCAGAGAGAACTCAGCGTATAAGCTTAGGCTATGCCTAATTGAGACGTGGTCCTATGACCACGTCTCAATTATACTTTCAATGATACTGACTTGGAATAAGTAGATATTTCGCTTGGCAGGCGTGTTGAAGATAAAGTAGCAATATTAACATTTAGGTTTTTAATGATAGAAAAAAGAGCAGTAAACGGATCTGTTACCCGTTAACTCTTATTTACAGAACTCGCTTCAAATATAGAAATGGTGACAGTGGTAGATACCTATTTTAAATCTGCCTTAAGCCCACAGAAGGGAGGTTTTTAATTGAGAAATTTTAATTAAGCACAATGTATACAAATGCTATATACAC
Organism: Leucinodes orbonalis; assembly: GCA_019425675.1. Classification (NCBI taxonomy): domain Eukaryota; kingdom Metazoa; phylum Arthropoda; class Insecta; order Lepidoptera; family Crambidae; genus Leucinodes; species Leucinodes orbonalis. The sequence continues at coordinate 131,581 of PQWD01009652.1, read as the reverse complement.
GAAGGCACACACCTACTTCTTTGTTTTATCTATACAAATAGTATTAAGTACTTGAAATAAAAGAAATAAATGCAGGACTACACACGAAAGCTACATGGATTAAAAGCATCAAAAATGTCTGGATTGAGGTCCCGTTGCAATGAACTAAACCAGTTTGTAGTTCTAAACCTGTGCTCGCCTCTTTAAATGCTGATTTTTATTAAACGGTAGAGTTTCACCAGGCCCGCATTATTGACCTGTATTACAGAAATTATCAAAGCCGCTTACGGGTTACCAAACACCAACTTTCGCTCAAAAGAATAAACAGAAACATGTAGCCAGTACCTACAACTTTTCCTAACAAACTTTTCGAATGCGCAACTGCAATTCAAGTTAGATGTTAAACAAATCGATAAGTATTGTAGATACATAAGTGTAGGTACTCCCGTTTAACCCATCAATTTCAATTTTTATCTCCACATTGGAAGTAATATCTAGAATGTTTTGAAATGAAATGGAAAATGTTGTAGGTACATATTCTCATCACAGTAACAGGATTTCGACGTCTCAACCAATAATAATAAAATAACAAATTGAACATTACGGGACCACCTCTAGTGTGTGATAGAGAAGATCCCTCGTAAGATTTTTTACAGTTTGATTAGGATATTGTAGGCTAAATAACGCGATTTTCTGAATGATGATTCCGTGTTTCGGAGAGCTATCATAGGATAGTACCTAGTGGGTGTAGTAGTACTTATATTCACAGGGCCGCATCTAGGGAGGAAAGTCGGGCACGTGCCCTGGGCGGCACGGTTAAGGGGCGGCTAACCGACTAATGGACAACTCATAATTTGCCTTACTTGCCCACGGAATAAATAATAGTACAAGTGCAGATATTTCACGGCCATATAAATTCGATCGATGCCCAGAGCGCGGAGTAAGGCATGCTACTCCACCATTATTATTTTTTTGCATAGTTGAAAATAGGCGCCCATAGAAATCGCAGATCGCGGTCAGCAGGCGCGAGCCTTATTGGAAATAAAATGCCTTTTTCATCCAGTGTGACTAAGAAAATGCTGAGGCGAGTAGTCTTTTTTCATTATAGAACTTATTAATATTGATTAAAATCAATACCAACACAATTATTGCCATATAAAAAAATGTCGGTAAAAAAAATACAATTTATCAATATAAATTGTTATTTTTTTACCGACATTGCTTTATTTTTGCCGAGATTAGGATGACTCTGAAACAGCTTAAGCATCATAAAACCCCGACGAAGTCGGATTTACCGCAGAGCTTTTGAAAGTAGGGGGCACGGCCGGGAGCGTTTTCAGGAGCTTTTTAATTCCGGAATCCGTGATAGTGCGACGCCAAAGGGAGCACCACCACACTATTGTGGTGGTGCTCTTCTTCAAAAAAATTGGCCAAGCGCGAGTCGAACTCGCACGCGGAGGGTTCCGCAGCAGCAATTAACCTACTAAACACTAAAGCTTTAATATGAAAAAAATGTGGTTCACCGTTAAAAATCTTGAGTTTCAGTTCAATGTATGGGGAACCCCAAAATATAATTTTCAAGTTTCTAATTAAAACCTAATAGCGGTTCACAGAATACATATTCGATCAAAGTTTGTATAGCGTCGTCGGAGAGACGGACAGACTTGACGAATCTATAAGGGTTCCGTTTTTTGCCATTTGGCTACGGGACCTTAAAAAGGCGATTAAACCTTTTCTCTCTCTCTCTCTCTCTCTATTCAACCTATCGCAGTCCATTTTGCGCCAGATATTCAGGTCCTCCGCTTTTCTCATCCAGCCTCCACCAGCGACATTTCGGACAGTATGGTTACGGCACAAGCTCCCCCCATAGCCATGCTATGTGGGAACTTGGGAAGACCTGTCCCTGCAGTGGGACGCTATAGGTAAAGGGACCATCATCATCCTTATCCAGTTTATAAGCAAGCTAACTCTGACACCAGGAAGCTCTGATTGTTCATCAACATTAATAAATCATCTAAATAAGAATTAGCGAGTTCAGTCTCCGACTCGCTCTCTTCCAAGGTTGACTTGGACTCTGTCTCATCTCTTTCCTATAGAATTACGAGATTGAAATATCTGGACTGAGATAATTAGGATTTTTCGAGTTTTCTCTGGATTGCGGCGTGATTTTGCAATCCTCGTGATAATTTAGGATAAAGACAGGTTGCAACACGTGAACTAGACCCGGCTGTGATAACAATACATTACACAGAGATTATTCTCGTACTGTATAAAACCTTAGGGCTTTTCCATGGAAATCAGGCACTTTCTCCGGTCTTTTGATTTTTTTCATCTGATAAACTTATTCTGATAGAACCTTGGACATTGGGGCCAAGCCAATCTAACATGCACGTTTCAGATGCTATTTGAAAGCAAACATGGGTCTGGTCATGTCATTGACTGATGCAGTGGCTTCTGGTTCTCAATAAAGAAAATCTGAAGTACTCGTTGTTGTAGTACTAAACTAAAAATGTAGTACTGAGAGTTTTAAAAAAAAATCATAATCATGTACAATTCTTGTATTTATCTTATAAAATATTTACACAATATGTTATTTAAAACTTATAAAATAAAATAGTGGTTGCGAGATCTTTCATTATCCTTGGTTACAATATAAATATTATACATAAACAAGATTTGTTGTGTTCCTAGCAATTTTTACTAGACCTGCTAGGTTATTTTTTATGAATTAAATTTAAGTATCACACAATTTCTTTACTTATCGTTAAATTTTGGAATTTATTCATGACTAGAAACTAATGAAAAGAACTATATCCACTTCTAAATCTAAACTTCAATACACTTTGTCGCGATGCACTTCGGTGAGGGATTTAATTCTTGCCCAAACTGGGACAGAATTGTCAAGAGGACATAAGATATGAGGGTGTGTATTTGCGTACCATTCCAAGTTGTGAATTTATCATTATTCCACAGAAATCTTAGTTCCACATTTATAATGAGTCAGCTATGGAGTGGAACTTGTTGAAAGAAGTAAACAAATTATATTTTGTCTTTGCAATTTGCCTGCAAGCATGTTTCCTGGTCACTATGATCTGAGCATTTTCAAGGCAAGAATGAACAGGAACAGCCTAGATAGAGCATATTCGGCGATTAGGAGGCTGCAACTGGCAGAAACTTCTAGCAGAAAATACGCGATGGCCAAGGACGAAAAACGACTTGTTCCGCAAAAAGGATGTTTTCATAAATAACTTTAGACTGTTACATCTACTAGATTTTTTCTGCCAATTTCAGCCTCATGATTATGTTACTTAACATCTGTTGAACGATAATGTCACAAAATCCATACTTTGATGACTAAAATCTATTCATGTGAAAAATTCAATACCTAACCTAATGTTATTTATTATTTGATAATATTGACTGCTATGATTAAATAGGGATTTCAATTACTTTGCTAGTTTCTCTACCAAATTAACATCATAAAAAGACATACAGATAATTTAGTAGTATTGTTCTCTATTAGTATTGATTGTTTTTAACAATTGTCAAACTTTATAGTGATTAGTATCGATTAGTAAATAGCTTTAAATAAAGGGTACATGTCTTTTCAGATGCATTTCCTAATGTCATACATCTTCAAATTTTACATCACACCTTTCAGAACTGTACAAGTATCATTTCATAACTCATGTAGCTGTTTCTTTCTTCTTAGCAAGTTCTTCCAATGCAGATGCAATCCTAAAGATTTATTTTTCAAAAATGTATTATCGAATAATTAATAAAGCATATGATTACTTAAGTCATGTGTTCTTACCTGGATAGCACCTCTATTTTTTGTGCTTTGTAATCTCTATCCAAATCTAACTTTTCCCTCTCAATAGTTATAATTTCTTCATCAAATTTTACTAAAAAATAAAGATATTTTTTATAATTGTTCATAATTATCTCATCAGCCTAATATATCTGCTGCTGAAAGAAGACTGAATTTGATTGAAATAAATAAATATAGAATCATATTCATAATCATAGTAGAAATGACACAAAGTAATTATTTCCCGCATTCTAACCTACAACCTCCAGGTAACATAACACACTGTGTCCAGTAGACCATGGAGAAAACTAGAATAATATTAAAAAACTGTTATGATTTTATCAAAATATTTCCTAATGCATTGAATGATTGAATTAAATGAGTTTTTGATTCACTACTTCAAAAGTAAAAAATATTTTTTACACCCCAAAATGTTTAGAAAACAGACACTTAAGAAAGCCTATTGTTAGATGCCTGCTCAGTACTCAATTCTCGAGGTAAGGCATAATCCAACCCCAAACTAAGCTGCTCATGTAATCTATACTAATATTATAAAGCTGAAGAGTTTGTTTGTTTGAATGCGCTAATCTCAGGAACTACTGGTCTGATTTGAAAAATTCTTTCAGTGTTAGATAGCTCATTTATTGAGGAAGGCTATAGGCTATATATATAGGATATATCATCACGTTCCAAGCAATAGAAGCAAAGCAGCAATAAAGAATGTTTCAAAATCGGGGAAATTTTCTTACTTGGAGATTCCGCTGCGTAAAGAGTTAAAGTTTCGCAAAAGTCATGTATGAGAGTATTGTTACCCTTTTAAAGGTCTACAAAAAAGTCCGCGACAGCATATGTCTATCTTTTAAGGTTAGCTCCCTATAACATATTTTTTGCTAAAAAAATTTTCTAAAATATTGCATCATTTTGTGAAGCTATTTTCATAAATATGATATCAATCCTTATCCAAATAAATACTTTATTGATAACAAGTATTTCATTTTCAACAAAATAGCCCTTTACATCATTCAATTTAAATGAATATCTTATGAGATATTGCAGTTTTAACTCACCTATATAAACCAAGTAGAAGCTAGTCTTTTTATAAACTTAAGAAATAATAAATATTTTTTTTTTCAAATAAAGAAATGAACCTTAATCAGAAATGTTCTTAGAAACAATTCCTCATTTCCTTTATGGATTAATCCCAAATAGAATGCTTATGGTTCATTAAAATTAATTCTTGTAGGTTTCCTGATGGCTTACCGTATCTCTTGTTTGGTGGTCTATAGTTGTCATCATTATTATTTGGAACTTCTGAGCTTGTACCTACACTAGTATCACATGATACCTGAATTATGGGTCGTTTCTTTCTATTTGACTTTAAATCATGCCATGTCTGTAATGTTAAAACAGAGTGTTAATTCAAATAAGTATTACAATCCGCAGGTTCTTGCACTGTCATTTTTACAATATCTGGAATAGTAAACTATACCTAGTTACATACTTGTTTCCATTTTTTTACTGATTTTACAGCACCACCCATTGAATTTAGTGTGGCAGCGAGATCCTTCCACTGACTATCAGAACTATCTTTTTCGATACTTGTATTCACCAGACCTTGTGCTACATCAGTATGCTCTTGCATAAACTCTTCAAGGGCTGCAAGTTGAGCTGCAGAAGCTTGCCTCTTTGATTTATCCATTGCTGGTACCGCGATTATCAATTCACCTTCTCAGTTCACGTAATTGCATTTGTGTTATTTGATATCTACTTTCACTGTACATTAATGGTCTGTTACATATTCACTTTTCGTAGACAACAATATTCATTCTTCGCTAAATCAGGTGTTTGTAGTTTATTTACCAAAGAAAGAAGGATAAAAAGAGTTTTATTTTGTTCGGTTAATAAATTTTGACACAAAGAGTATTTGACATTAGGTGTCGAGGAAAAAATCGTAATATCTATAATGATGGGGCCACACTGGCTTCTATTCAACCCATCGCAGTCCACTGTTGGACATAGGTCTCCCCCATTTTGCGCCAGATATCCTAGTCGAGATATCGATGACAAGCCAGGATAGTCTATGACCTTAGCCTGTTCCGAATGGAACGACTTAAACGACTATAAAAAAAAAGATAATCAATGTCAATTTTATTGTCATTTTGATTATTTATTTATTTTTATGATTTAACACGCCAAAAATAACTTGTGATCTTATCATTTACGATAATGAATATTGTAACTACATACAATTATTCAAATAAACAATCCCTTTAATTGAATAATAACTAGCAAATTTTCCAATCAGAAAATGTTATTTTCATGGGTAAGAAAGTAAAACCAAAATTTACTGCGATGTCGATGTTTAAATTGAGTTTAATTAATAAATCAACAATTTAAAAATAATTGTAGATTTATTTCTATTAATAATTAAGGAACTTACACATTGCAGGGTGCCAATTCTCATGGCCAAATTGGCCTAGGTATGGTCAATGAACAAGTTGAGAAACCTTCTGCTGTCATAATCGAATCATCAAATATCAAGGAAATCAAATTGATAACGTGTGGTGGTGGTCATAGTCTTCTCTTGGACAGTGATGGCAAATTGTATTCCTGTGGTTGGAATCATAAGCGTCAATTGGGAATCGAGAAGGAGTGTTTTACTTTTGAGAGAGTGTGGAACTTAGGTGGTATAAATTTTACCAATATTGCATGTGGCTGGGATTTCAGTTGTGGGGTAACTGATGATAAATTCTTATTTGTATGGGGCTCAAATAGTAATGGCGAGCTAGGTTTGCCTAAAGACCATTTCCCAGAAGTTGTGAAACCGGTCAGACTTGAAATCAATGCATGCTCTGTATCAATGGGTTTGAGACATACAGCTATTATTAACTCTAAAGGGGAAGTTTGGACAACTGGATGTGGCAGACATGGCCAACTAGGCTTTGGTAAAGATATTTTGTCTTCTGACAGATTCCAACAGGTTCCGAAAGTTGCTAAAATATCTCACATAGCATGTGGACAGAATCATACAACAGCATGGAGTTCAGATGAAAAAGCTCTTTATGTGTGGGGTGACAATAGACATGGCCAGTTGTTGTTAGACAAAGAAAAATATAGAAAAGTATTCACAGCCCAAAAAATTGATATAGATGTTAAACAAGATGTAAAGAAATTACTTAGTGGATGGACAAACACTTTGTTATGGCTCCAAAATGGAACAATTTTCACATGGGGAAGGAATAATTATGGTCAACTGGGAACTTACGACAGTTTTAATGGAAAATTGATTCAAATTAAGTTACCAGGTTAGTAGAAAATAAAACTTAATTTGGTCAAATACACATACACTACATTTACAATTCGAACATCATTTAAAGTTGCTTGTTTTTTCTTAATTCCAGGTGATTGCCAAGTTAAAGATATTGCTTTAGGATCAGAACATACAATCTGCTTGATGACAGATAATTCACTTTGGGCATGGGGTTGGAATGAACATGCTAATACAGGTACAGGAGTAGAGGAAAAATGCATATTTATTCCCACTTTAATACCTGTTGAAATAGGTTCTAACACATCTATAACCCAGATTTATGCAGGTAGTGCACACAATTTTATTGTAACAAAAGAAAATGAAAATCAACCCATATGTACTACTGACAACACAGATGAATCATCAAGGACACATGTTTAATGCAGAATATATAAAAAATACAGAGGTCCATAATAAATTCCAAATGCATGGGACCAGTAAGCTCTCTTAGAGCCCACTAAAAAATGAGCATAAAGGTTGAGGTGTTGTACCTTAGCATTACAGTGTTTGTGATAAGTTAAAGACAGTGTGCATCTGAATTGAGAGCCTTAGTCATTTCTTCATAAAATAATTATTATTTACCATGTGGGAAGAACTGTTTACAACTGCCATGCCTTATGGTCTGAATCAACAAATCAATATCATTATGCATATTCCCCTTATTTACAATAAATAATCCATTATTGTAGGCTTTTTGCTGACTCCCATCCTGACAATTTTCGGATCACTGTCTGGTACAAAGCATAGTGTCACTTTTGCTACTCAACACTGTCAATTAGCAGTTGCACGTTTTTTATAGTTTTTACCAAGTCACTCAATGGGCAATGCTCAGGCTATCTTTTAATGGATTAAATCAGAAATTATGTTATATTGAGAGAACTCAAATTACGAACTAGCTGCCTGATTCAGGGCTGCTGCAAGTTAAGTGGCAATGTGCTGATAACGGTCTCAAACAGATGCCGGTTAGAGCAGTTCTGAAGTAAATTACGAATTTTGGCAAAAGTAGCTTAGGACTGGAGGCTGAATGGGAAAAGCAGGCACAGACCTCAGTCTAACCTATGTTCAGCAGTGGACTTTGTTGAAGAGACAGATTCCTAACAGTAAAACCTTCAGCTATATCCCTGAGAGTAATCAAAATGGAGCATTTTCCTATGTTAGTGATAATTATACTTACCTATAAGTTTGCTAGTCAAAATAATTCAATACACATGGTGCTGTTCTTTACAAGAATGTATATTTTAATTAAGTTAATAAAAAAATCATGTTATTATCTAAGTCAAGTGTTTTTATTGAAATGTTTCATGCAAAACAGATTGTTTTATGATATCTATGGGAAGCATAAGAGCTACCCTACACATACTTAGAATGAGAACGTGAACACACAAATACACCCTGGGGCATTGCAGTTATTATAAGAAAGTGAACGATTTTGGGCACATAGTGCCTAGAACCGATGGTCAATAGGGCGGGAAGGTTCTGGAGTGGCGTCCAAATATAATGGAATATATTTAGGTAGATCGAACCCCAACTAGATAGCTCGACTTTTGTTCTCGACGGCGGAACCGACCCTAACAGTCAATGTGTCGACTGTTAGGGACCGCCGCGGGGAAGTCTCTATGGGGAGGCCTTTATTCATCAGTGGACATATGAGGCTGAAATAATGGTGGCGAAATGTCGCTGGTGGACTCTGGATGAGAAAAGCTTTTTTTATACCTTTGGTTACCAACTTTATATAATAAGTAAAGCCCTATTATAATAATTAAAAAGTTGTATGAAGAGACATGGGACACTATTTTTGGAGTATCCGCTTCGGCTGCAATATTATTAAAGATCCTGTCGTGTCACATAAAGATACAGGCCACGTTAATAGGCGCAAAACGTAGTAACAGTCTAGTCATCTAGAGAAGTATCTAAATTACATCGTACTGGGATAAGCCATTAAAAAATATACGCTCCCAGATACTGCCTACGTGGTTTAGTAGTCTGTGCGTTGGTTTAATCCCTGCGTTGCCGGGGTCCAAATCCCATGAGAAGTCACTTTGTGCAATTTTTCCTAGATTGGGTAAAACGTTGCGGACTGACTGAAAAGAAGGATGATTCAGTGTTTCAGGAGACAGGTCAAGCCGTCGAACCCGGCTAAAATCTACCGGCCGAGTAGTGTAGAGAAGTACTTCGTGCAACTTCGAGCCCTTTGACCTCGCTTTGACTTGTTCCAAAAACCGTCAAAAAAGTAAGCCGAAGTGCCTCTCTACACTATAGCATTCGTCTCACCTTGGGCAACTTCGCGAGTAGTGTAGAGGACGGATTAAGATCAATCAATAACCCGTCCTCTACACTACGCGCGAAGCTACTTCGATTTGCTGTCAGTTTTTGGACCGCGTTGAAAGGGCTCGAAGTTGCACGAAGTGCGTAAAAGAAGTACCCACCTCTCTACACTACTCGGCCAGTCTCGGGCTACTTCGCGAGAAACTTCACGAGTAACGGACTTTTCAATAAATTCTTTCTTGCTTCAACGGCAGAGATGGCTTTCTATATTCGCGTCTGGAGCAGTAACAAAAGCTTAAGCCAAATAGCCATCTGCGCTCGCCAATTGCCCGGTTAAGCTGTAAAGGCTATCTGCAACAGCAGTAGTCATTTAGAAAAAAAAGAAATTGTGGATGATGATATCTTAAGCGCTACGCAAACGTAGACAGTTTTGTTTGTTGTTATAGCGAGCGACAAGTATGTTTTAGTTTGAAGTAGCTGAACCGAAAAATTCACTAGTTTGACCGAAAAACCCATTTGTTGTAATAGTTGAGACGTAGGCTACTACACTATATTTATTTAATATTAGGTATTACTGGTACAACCTGAGACAAAAAGTAACGAATCTACTCCCTGAGGTAGTAGATTCGTTACTAAGTCGTCTAGGTAGGTACCATGGTGCACCGCAATGCCAGAAATCATTTGTGTCTCGGGATGAGGTACCCTTATCTCGAAAGTGCTTTCCTTACCGGATACATGCGACCTAACATCTATCATCTCAGGTGATAGGAACAGGGCTGAATTGGCCATGAATATTTTTTACTTTATCAATACTGCTCATCATTTGACATCTGTTTATCATTTGATTATTAGGTGTACGAACTGACCGTCCCTTTATAACATAAAAATAAGTCAAATTAATGCGTATTTTAGAGACTTAATTCCGTCGTCTCGGGTGACAGGCGTATTGACGAAGAATTATCTCTTTATACAGTGAATGTTTTTCTTATTACTGCTCTGTGATGCCCAGGCATAACACTTATCATCAGACGAGCGAACTGACCGTCCGAATCGCTATACCTTGTTAGAGGGTATGACATGACACTACACTAGTGTTTTGCTTAATCCCGACATCTGTTGCCTCAACTTGGACACTTAGATATATTTCAACAAGTAGGTAAAATATTTGTTGCAATAGGAAATTAAGGTATGTAATAAAACTAGTTTTTAAAACATATTTTGCATTTATCACATTGTAAAATATGTATTTCATAAAAGCTTTTATCAACAAAATGTTATTTATATGAAATGTTGAAAATAATTGAAACTCAAACATATAGGTGAACAAAGAAAGGTATTTATCTACTAGAATCCCAATAATAAATACTGAACCCATTGTATTAATCATTTTCAATCAAATTTAAAAAAGGATGTTACTCAATTCATCCTTTATGTGCTATTTTAATTTTTAAATTTGTACAGCTAGGTTAGGCAAAGATATACAAATATTGCTAAGATATTTTGAGAATATAATATTATGAGAACGAAGCATTTTGTGTGGTATACCACATTAGTATATTTTGATATTATAGATTTTGTAAACTTTTTGAGAACTAATCACCTGCTATTTTTTTAAAAAATGTTCTATAAGTAATCAAAATATGATTACCATTGTCACTGGTTAGTAATGACAATCTTCAAATATTTAAAACCCAAAAACATTCAATTGGCAATTGTTATTAAGTTTAAAAACTGAATTACCACATATAACGTGTTCCTATGGATTTGCTATCATTTCACTAAAGCATTTTAAGCATTTCCATCTTAGAAATTTTCAATAAAACACACATACCAATCAAGTAAAATTAGTTACTGTCACACTGTTTATGTTATTTTTATAGGTTACAAAAATATTGCTTACAATCTTTTTTCTACCCAAACTTATTCAAGAAATTTATGTACATACAAATTTTTTTAACAAACTGCCAAATATATAATCCATGTAGATAATTTAGAATGAGAATTCCACAAAGGCTTACTATTTGTTTCAATAGCACAGTGATACTGGATAATAGCTAATCTTAAATAATTAAAAATCTGTAAATTTTTCATTTTATGTTTTCTCAACTAAGTGTATTATTAATTTTAATTTTGGAACAATTACATTGTTTGGTATAAGTACCTTACCTTTTGTGATAAACAACTGAGTTCTGTTCAGTACTATAAAAATGAAATTTTAAGTAATGAAATAATCATATTTCTTCTAACTGCTCGAACATACTACACAGGTAGACAATAGATTAATGTATTGTGTGTTATGAGTTTACACCCATGCTATGTGCGACCGGCTAAAGGAAACTTTCATATATAAGAACATTAGTCAAATACATAAATAGTAGGTAGATGCTATTCAGCTTACTTCATATATTTAGTCTGCTACCTCTTTCGCTCTCCTTTCTGTGTCTTGCGTTTTTCTTTTTTCTCCTCTTTTAATTGTTTTTGCTTCTCCCTGTAACCATATAACCTTTATTATTATATATCTTCGACATATTACCTAATAAATATAAGTTAAAGCTGTAAGTATAAGTACTAATAGGAATTGTTTGAACACTTGACATCATACCCTAATTAAAAAAAATACAATATTCCAATGGATATTAGTTTAAAATCCAACTGATGAACTGTTTAAATATGTACTATAAACAATATTCTATACATTTGCCCACTTAACATTTGAACAGATTTGAAATGAGATATGATCTCATGACAATATAGGAAATTTCAAATCAACATACATAGAAAAACCCTCAGGCATAACCTAAATATGTACCTGAACCAAATATTTCATCTTCATTAAATTAAAATAAGAAAATTCAGTTTGTATTAAATACTAATATATAAAATGGCTTAAGAGCATAAACATACCTATCTTCTTTGTCTTTTTCTTTTTTACGCTGAGCTTCTTGACGAGCTTGTTCTCGACGCTCTCTGGCTGCAGCAGCCACATCAGCAACATTTGTGTTCTTAACTAAGTCTGAGCTTTCAGCCTCTTCAACATGTTCAACATCTTCCTGGAATACAGAGTTTTAAGACAGTTAAAAATCTTTTATATGGTTTAGGTTAGGCAAACAGTAGATGGTATAGGTTATATTACCTCATTGTCAGAGAGTTGACTGTATTGAGATAAAATTGCTTCTCGTATTTTTTTTTCTTCGTCAGTGTATTGTCTTCTTGTAGTTGCAGCTGGCACTTGAGACTCTAGTAATTTTGCTAGCTGCAAGTCGACATCAGCAGTTGGTTTTGGTGCCTCTTCTTTAGGTTGACATGATTCCCATTTTTCTAATATCTCAGATACATGTGTTGACATGTCACTGTCCTGCTGAATTTATCGTAAATTCAGTGAAATGAATAAAAATAAGGGACTTAATAAGTTTCCAACTTTGCTAACAAACTTACCACAATTTCAGACAGTAAACCTTCCAGTGCATCTTTTTTTTCATCTGTGCTATCAGCACTTTCTAATATGCCTGATATGTAAGATCCAAATACACCTTCATCGGTTTTCAGGGATTTTAATTTATCACTTAACCACGGCTCAAAATCACTCATTGAAGCCGCCATATTTCATAATTGACGTTATATTTTTTAAATTAATCATAAAATAACACAACATTGTCAAAATGTCAAAAGTCTATGAACAATCAAATGCATATTGTATGTGTGGCGTTTCTGAACGCACCGGTATCGGGGTAAAAATATTTGAAAACTTTATTCATTAGGTTTTTTTACTAAATACCTACTACCTAACGCGAGTCAAACAATGAACGCCACTACGACAGAAACTACGTGAGAAATGGGCACCTAGATCGGATGCAACATTGACAGCTCGATGCGTGCGACGCTATGATCCCGCTGGTTGACTACTTAATCATCATTAATTTATAAACATTAATCATAAGCAAGAACTGAAGTTACCGACATAGCCTGCTGATAAGCAAGTTGAAGTGGGCTGGTCACGTATGTCGCAGAACCGATGGCCGTTGGAACAGACGAGTTCTGAAGTCGAGACCGCGTCTCAGCAAGCGTAGCGAAGGACGCCCTCCGGCCCGATGGACCGACGACTTGCGAAAGGTCCATCCGTTCTCGTCAAGCGGAGGACTGGGATATCTGGCGCAAAATGGGGGAGGCCTATGTCCAGCAGGGAACTGCGATGAGTTGAATAGTAATCATAAACATGCACGCGAACTGTACATTGGCGTCCCGGTTACCACATGACAATAGTAGCTCTCTATAAAATATATATCTAGCCTTTAGCTTACTTTAGCTACCCGGACATGGTTGGCGTTGTGCTCCAAATCGTTAAAATTTCAATTGCAAGCTCATCAAAACATCCTTCGTGTTATCACCAGCCGTGGGGAGGTAAAGGTATATGTAAACGATGTTATCGCCAGCACATCCGCACACCATCAATGGAAGCATTATTTTGTAGCTCGTTGAATGTACGACCGAGCCAACAACATCCCGCATCCACATCTTCGCAACATTTCCCCCCAACGCACACGATCCCTCATATGGCACCCCTTGCCACGTAAACTCTTTATTAATCCTGAAGACAATGTATAACAAACGGAAGGCGTCCGCGGTCCGTAGGTCCTCCTTAAATGAATGGAATGACTTATTTTTTTGCGGAATGCTGTTGACCGCAGGTGGGTCTTATTCCTCCGAACCATGTGGCCTTCACAACTTCACTGGAAAATACTTAAGCGTTATGAATTTTCGTTTTTAAGGTATGCATGTGCTTGAAAGAAGGCCGCGGGGCCGCCCTCTTTGCGTAGCGCGTTGTATCAATAGAGAAAGCTTTGTTTAACTGACTGTGCAGTATTAATAATAGACTGAATGATCGGACTCTCTGAAAAAATATGATTCCGTGCTTTGGAGGCTCAGACGAACTAGTTCGGCGGGCACGTTAAGCTATCGGTCCTGGCTCTTATCTTTGGTAGTCTTTAACACCCACCAATCCATTTTGGGCCCGCATGGTGGGTTACGGCCCAATAGCTATGGTGTGCGGGAAGGCTTGGCATGCAGGGGGCCGTTAAAGGCTGATGATGATTATGGACCCAACACCAAACGAGCTGAAACTCGTTGAGAAGTCCAAGGAAGAAGTAACCAACCAATTCGACGCTCGTTTCCCTATAATATAAGCACAAGATAAACCAAAACCAGAATTGTAGACAGAATAGTGATTATATTGTTCTGTTTTAGGTCTTCGGTACGGAACCCTTGTCGGCTGGACATCATATTTAATATATTTAGTTATTTTATTACTTAATTATTGATTAAAACGTTTAAAAAAGCAATTTTATTATTTTTTGTGACATGTAGAGATCTCGGATTCAATCTGGATTTTTATTTTTCTTGCTGTTTGTGTGATAAGTTTCATGTAAGTTTCTGAACGTAAAAAATATTGAAATTCTCGTTGTCATCCTTCAACGCCGCTCATTTCATTAAAAACTGAATATTTATTTTACAAATAAACGCTAAATCATGTCGGCCCGGTATGATAGAGCTATTACTGTGTTTTCTCCTGACGGACATTTGTTGCAAGTAGAATATGCACAAGAAGCAGTTCGTAAGGGATCAACTGCCGTAAGTTAAGCTTGACATTTGGTTATATTATTTGCTGGAAATTGCTGAAAATAATAATATTTCTCGAGTTTTAGGTTGGAGTAAGAGGAGGAGACGTTGTGGTCTTGGGTGTTGAGAAAAAATCTGTGGCCAAGTTACAAGAAGAAAGAACCGTAAGGAAAATCTGTTTGTTGGATGACCATGTTGTAATGGCATTCGCTGGTTTGACAGCAGATGCTCGGATCCTTATAAATAGGGCTCAGATTGAATGCCAGTCACACAAATTGACAGTCGAAGATCCAGTTACCCTAGAATATATTACACGATATATAGCTGGACTTAAACAGAAATATACCCAGAGCAATGGACGTCGTCCCTTTGGTATTTCATGTCTTATAGGAGGGTTCGACTATGATGGGCAGCCGCATCTATTCCAAACTGAACCATCAGGCATTTATTATGAATGGAAAGCAAATGCCACAGGTAGATCTGCAAAAACTGTACGAGAATTTCTTGAAAAGAATTACACTGCTGAAGAAGTAGCAGTTGAGAAAGGAGCTGTCAAAGTAAGAATATGAATATATCTGCTTCCTTTTATTTTTTGTGAAACTTCCTATAATAAAACCTTTTACTCTGCACACCACAGCAGTCCAACTGCTGAGCAATATTTAATATAATTTGTTTTGTCTCAATGTTGTGGCATTCAAAGTGTTAAAACAATTTCAATATACTTTACCTATGCATGAATTTCGGCAAGTGGTTAAAGTAAAGATACATATAGAGAAGGCTGTCATAACACATGGGACAACCTTTTATGGGAGCAGATCTTTATATTTTATTGTGTAATATTTTCAAAACATTTTTTTCTTTTTCTTCCTTGTATTTTCACTACAAATCAAATTATGTGACTATTACAGCTTGCTATACGAGCACTTTTGGAAGTGGTGCAATCTGGGCAAAAGAACTTAGAGATTGCTGTGATGCGAAGAGGCCAGCCTATGCAAATGCTCGACTTGGAAACTATCAATTCATATGTATCAGTAATTGAAAAGGAGAAAGAGGAAGAAGCTGAAAAGAAAAAGCAGAAAAAGTAAATTTTCTTTAATTTTAACTTTTATTTACTTTCTGGTAACAAATAAAATTTAATAAGAAAACAGTCTCAATTTTTGTTCTTTAATAATTGGTCAGTCATTTAACAAATCAATAGTCCTCGAAATCTGAGAATAAAGTTCTTTTAAATCTGAACTACATTCTTGATTATGTCCTTTATTGATAATGTCAGAAAACATTTGATCCCACTCTCCATTGTAATTTTCTAAGTTATCATTGCTTTTCTGGAAAGGATGATAGTTATTTTTAAATTGTATAACATACTGATAATTCTTGACATACTGATACTATG
The DNA here is from genome assembly GCA_019425675.1 of Leucinodes orbonalis. Taxonomy (NCBI): domain Eukaryota; kingdom Metazoa; phylum Arthropoda; class Insecta; order Lepidoptera; family Crambidae; genus Leucinodes; species Leucinodes orbonalis. Next base: position 115,210 of record PQWD01009652.1, on the reverse strand, counting down.
AATACAGACATTCATTTTTCCATTGAAGTAACAGACAAAAATAAAACAACAGACATATAGACACATATGAAAACCATGACATGCTTAGACTTGAAGAATATTAAAATTCTCAAAACACTTATATTTACCTCTGGTATAGTCACATCATCATTTGGGTCAATATTAATTGATGGCAGTACACAATTAAGAAACAGATCATTAGTTTTCTCATTCATTTCCAATTGATCATGCGAGTCAATATTAAACTCTGCTAAGAGTTCTACATCTTTTTTGTCTTCATTAGGCTCAGGGGCCAGATCTGGCATGCTTAAGAACTGGGAGGGAAAGACTTCCTGTTGTTCCTCCTTAAAATTCAACATTATGTCATTTTCTTGAGTTATATTCCTGAAATTGTATGTGCTATAAAAACTGATAAATTAAATTTACAAACTTGAGTTATTGAATACTTACTGAAAGTTGGTCTCCTCAGTTGACTGCATACTGTTGTTTACATCTGTACATGATGCTATTTAAGAAAAAAACATTTTTTGTTACTGGATATAGTGGAAATAAAGGATTAACTAAAAATAAATTTTATGCATAGGGGATGTTATTTAGGTAAAGGTAGAAGGAAAGGATTCTAGGGCAATAAAGGAATAGGGAACCTGGTTCAGAAAGTTTATCAGTATTTTTTTCTAAGTTCTTTGTGAAAAGCCAGTCTAACTCTAGGTCTTCTTCATTGTCACAAAAATCTTCTTGTGCATCTGGAAGTAAAGGAATAAAGCATTAAATACTATAGATTTGTCTAATATATTATTAACTAGGTGTTTTAAGAAACTGCAGATGAAAAAACAACTGCTAATATTCTTAAGTTAAACCTAAAAATACCTTCACTTTCCAAGTTGATACTATACTGTTTTGGGCATGTCTGTATGAATAAATCTTGGGAAGCTTTCTTTAGAGCTTCATGTAAAGTTCTGCGAGCTTTTTGTAGTGGTGTAAGATACAAATACTGATCTGGGTTACTGAAAAAGCTCTGTAAAATGATACATTGATACTATTAATTTTATTCCTACTAAGATTTTTACCAAATTTTTATTGATATTACCTTGGGTTTATAACTTTTTCTTATGGCCAATGCTTTTCGCGTTATTTTACTAAGCATTTCTGGCCTCCCATACTGAAAGTAATCGTGGACATATTCGTGCATGTATGGATTACAAGAGTTACAAAGTGGGTCTTGCAAGTGTGACGTTACTTTCCGAAAACCATACAAATTAAGCTGTCTCACAAAACTCGATATGTTTGTCGTCTTAAAAATTGACTGATCGCACTGTAAATACTTATGAAGTACTCGGTAATTTAGTAAAATAGTCCTTCCAGTTCCACCCCACAAAATTGCTTCAGTTTGCATGTTTAGCAAATACCACAATTTTCGAGGGAAGCGCATTTGTAATATCGCATTTTTATAATCCTGCATATTACACTTAAGTTTAGGGTTATTTTGTTATTATTTTTATTATAACAATCCGAATTTTCTATGAATTTTCGAAACGGCGCGCCCTTGAACATGACTTATTGTCTATGGTACAAAGCTTCTTCAAACTGCCTGTATTTTATTTCGCACATGGTTTTATAAACACAGGTGTTAAGCATAATATTGAGTTTGAAATATATTTACAATGGCCATGTCTTTTTTATTTGATTATTTTTTTACTTTACATTTCGATGTGTTAAATTTATATGTATTAATTCAAATTCTAAATTTTAAAAAAATCTAAGAATATATTATCTCTCAATGTCATTCTTTCATGCAGTGTTGCCCTTAGCCCTTTTGTAGCTAGATCTAGCACTTTTTAGTATAGATAGGTGAACTCCTTTTTTAACTATTTAGCCCATCAAGCTCTTTTTCACTGTCTTGGAAATATTACCGAATCATGAAGTTTTCGACATGCTAACAAGTACTTTTTGCTACTTCATCTTTTTTTAGATGCTCTTAAAAAACGGCTTCATGTCATGATTATTTCAGCATTTTTAGAACAGAAAATCTTTTGTTTCAGCATTTTTAGAACAAAAAAATCTTTAATGCTGAATGTAGCCCTATCTACTCGGAGTCGAATAACTCCGGGCCTATCTAGCCCTTTTTTTACTTCTCAAATAGCCCTTTATGTAAAACTGAGGTGGCAACACTGATGAACGCTGCTTTCAAAGAGAATCCTGTCATGTCATACTCAAACTTTTTATGTACAGTTTATGTACTTTACGTTGCTAGTAGTCAATTTAATATTTATTTGTATTTTTTCCGAAACTTAGCAGTAATTACCCACTTACTTTAAAATTTCATGATTACAGACGTCTTTGTGACAGTGACTGAAAATTATTTTATACTTTTATATCCTGTTTTAAATACCAAAAGGATAGGAAGGATTTTAATGTAGTGAAAAAAAAGAACTATGGAGAGACGTAAAGCGAGTCCAGAACAGTTCAATATGCTTTTGCATTTCTTGGAGGAGGATAAAGAATTAGCAATTGGTAAATGTTCTGGTCTGGAAGGAAGAGTACGACACACAAATGCATGGATTAAAATAACTGAAAAACTCAACGCTAACTCGGGATTTGGATCCGGTGCAATTAAGACGCCTGATAAATGGCAGCAGGTTAAATGATCGTGTATTATCTTAGAATGAGTTTTATTAGCTTTATAATAAAAAATATATATATTACAGACATGGAGAGATTGGAAATCTAATGTAAAGAAAAAGGCATTTAAAATTCGAAAGAACCGATTTAGTCCAGGCTGCAATACTAATATTCAACTTACTGAAGCAGAGGAAAAAATTTTGAGGCTGATATGCACTAATACTTCAGTGTTTGGTTTAGCAGGTGTTCCTGAGACTTCTGCACTTTCAAACAACTGTATTGTGAGTCAATAGTTTGGTTTTACTGTTAATCTACCATTTTTACTACATATTTTGCACAATTTAATTCCCCCAGGGCAATTTTTTTATCGGACAACTCGTCGTAGGGAGTGGTTCCACCCCTTTGTTGTCGATATTCCAACCATTTGTACCAAAAAATTTGGTTCCTCATTCATAGTCCGAACTGCAAGGCAGTGGAATGACCTTCCTATGTCTGTGTTTCCTGATACATACAATTTAGGGTTTTTCAAGGCAAGAGTAAATCTGCATTATTTGAGTTCGCGTGATACATCTTAGGCTGCATCGTCACTTTCCATCAGGTGTGATGGCAGTCAAACGCACTCAATTTAAAAAATATATATATATATGAGGCATACAGAAATCATTTTTTTTTACTGTTTGTTCCGTGTAATCTCTGAAATGGTTTGACCAGTTTTGAGGACTATTGTCAAGTAGCTGATGTAATAAGGAGAAAAATGTAAAATAATATTATTTTAGAATACTTTTTATGTGCAGAGCTTACTTTACGCAAGCTGCGTGCCTTACAAAGTGATTTTAATGGTTGGCTGACATCCTGGATAAACACATAGGCTACTTTATACAGTGGGGGAGTATTATATACTGTTGCAACGGCTAGTATATATTATATAGTTTTTGAGAATACATTAATTGTAAATTAAGCTGCTATTAAAAAAATTGATTGAACTCATAAGATTTATTATTCTAGGTTCCTTCACACGGAAACGGTTCCAGTTCAGAAATATTAAGCAACAATGACACAAGCACTAACACCATGGTAATGTTATTAACATAGGCTTTAATAACAACATGAAACCATGTATTAATAAAATAATTGTTAATAAAACCTATTAATTACAACTACCATAGACAGCAACAATTAATTACTGTCTGGAATCCTGGTGGTTAATTGGTTTATATAAGTTCAATATGTATGATGTATGAGTATATGAAAATAGATTTTAAAGCATAAATGAAGAACTTATTACATGTGCTTCCAAAATTCTGTTATCTTCATTAACCTAATTAAGGTGCATGAGCTTTCTCAATTGACTTTGAAACTTTCTGGAGTAGATCACTCAGCTATATGTCGGAATAACATTTTTTAGAAATGGTCAACACAAGATGCACAACATTTTACTCAAGCTAATTTGGAAATTAACATAGATGGTGAAACAGGACCAGACACAAATGTATGCATGGGTGTTAATGAAGTTAATTCACCACCTGTTACTGAAAAGCCATTTTGGAAAAGGGGAAGACCAGTTAGTTCGTATCAATTTTTATAATTTTATAAATAAATAAGTTGTTCCGCAAGCTTTGCTCTGACATTGTGTCTTTTTCTGCAGGACTAATACATGACAGACTATTAAATTTGGAAGAAGAAAAAATAAGAATAGAAAAACAGAAACTTCTAGAAAAGAAGAGATGCAATAATATAAGACTCAAGATGGAAAAAGATAGGCTTGAAATTGAAAGACAAAGAAATCATATTTTAGAAAAGTATGTAACGAAATATTATATAGTCAATACCTAATTATTTTAATTGCTCAATAAGTTTTTGGTAAGGGTTACCTGCAAAAATTCAGGACCTCACCTGCTTGTACACCCTGCTGAATAGCTGAAAAGTATCTGTCCCAATGCCAACAGTCATTGATTCCGCACATTTCTCAATGTTTGTAAACTTTTAAATGATCAACAAAGTCATTGGGGGAGGTATTATCCTTACTGGAGATATTTGGCTTTTTAGTCTTCTATGCAACTTTTTTACAGGCTGTAAAGTATTAATTAGTATAATTTATGTTTCAGGCTCCTTATTGCTGTAGAAGCAGTGGCACATCGATAATATTTATACTTATGAGTAAATATAAAATCATAGTTATAAGTTTGTGATATTAATATTAAAATCTCTCTTTCTTTTCAACCTATCGCAGTCCACTGCTGGACCCCCCTTTTTGAAGTGGCAGAGGGCTGGTCACGTATGTCGCAGAACCGATGGCCATTGGAGCAGACGAGTTCTGGAGTGGAGACCGCGTCTTGGCAAGCGTAGCGTAGGACGCCCTCCGGCCCGATGGACCGACGACTTGCGAAAGGTCGTTGGTGAAGCTAGATGAGAAAAGTGAAGGACCGGGATATCTGGCGCGAAATGGGGAAGATGTCCAGCAATGGACTACGATAGGTTTAAAAGAGAGTTGGTGCCTAAGTGAATAAAAATTATTTTATTTCATGTTACTTGCTGCTGCGGAACCCTCCACGTGCGAGTCCGACTTGCACTTGACCAAATTTTTTATAACAGTTTCTTGTTGACAAATATTATAAAATGCACAATCTCACTCAAAAAGTGCCTGCGGCAAAAGTCTGCCTATTTTACGCCTACATTGCAGTGTGAAATTGATAATATTACTTTTTTTTATATAGAACGCGCGCGAATTTCTTGTTTATTGTTTCAATGAGAAGAGAGAGTATTTTGCATTAATCGGGTCCCAGATATACGGGTCCAAGCCATATTCCAACTTCCTACGAACAAATGCGTTATACAACATGGTGGCCACGGCGGCATTCTGGAATTGTGATGCAGTGCGCATAATAAAGCCAAGAATATTATTAGCTTGTGCTTTTAATATGGATTCTACATGACTAATTTATAAAGTCATGTTAAGTATCAAGTTTGATACCAAGGTCTCGAACTTCATTAACATTACTCAGAGGGACAAACGGGTAAATTTAATTTTAGAACACTTTCCACAATTGAAAGATATCCTTTTGTCTTCTAACCATTTGATTACCGCATCAATGTCCTTTTGAATTACAATCCTTAATATCTGCTATTGGATAAAATGGTTTTTAATCGTCAGCGATTAATAAACATTTAACATATTTCATTACTTTGGGAAGATCATTGATCATAATTAGATACAGAGTAGGACCCAAAGTGCTTCCCTGACTCACACCAGACTGTGTATACTATTGTTTCGATTTTTGCCCAGCTATCTGGACGTAGGTACTGTTTACGATCCCGTAGATAGTCGGCAAAGAACGATATGAATTTAGGTGTAAATCCAATGGCTTAAAATATCTCTAACATGAGATGATGAAATGCCTTTTTGAGGTCGAAATATTCCACATCAATCTATTTTCCGCAATCCATTTCTGTCGCGACATAATCAATCATTGTTACCAAGTTAATCGTTGTTGACCTATTGTACCACGTCGAAAACCGTGTTGAACATCATCGAGTATATTGCGTGATAAGTGACAGGTTTATCACTATTTAAAATAATTTGGCAAAGTACAGCAATCGGTCGTTTTAATGAAAAGTTATGTGGGGATTCATCCTTAAGAAAAGGTGTTATCATCTATCATACATCGTGATCATGATCATCACTTATCATCATCATATTTATCACTATTTTTTTCATGAATCAAACGAAAGAATATTTACTAATGACGAGGCAGTATCGTCTATGATCGTGGCCTGTTCCAAATGGAACGAATAAAAAAAAGACCACGACGTCACTTTAAAAAAATAAAGTCTATTGTTTTGTTGTGGCTTTAATAATTATGTGGAAAATAAAAATCCCATTCCGTGTAATAGATTAGCTATTGCATTTTCGTGACATTGGTGGAATCGAAAAAAAACGCTAATAGCCATAACACTAGAAAGAAGAAGAAAAATTTTAGTCTTGCTAAAAGATGTACTACATTTCTAACCTATACTATTAAACTAATGTAATGTAAAATGGAACCTGAACGCGATCTTACTTGTATTTTATTTCCTGGTATAGTAAAAAATGACCAGAAAGCGTTACAATGTTTGGGTGGTGTTAGAAGCATTTCACAGGTTTGTATAACTGTAAATGCTGTGTAAATATAAGAAGTACTAATTTTATTTAAATTTCTATGACGTTTTAGGTATATTCACAAATTAAAAAGTCACGCTTAAGTCTTAGTTACCAACCAGAAAACCCCTTTGTAAAGAAAATATATGGTGATAATCGCAAAACCGCAGGTGTACTTCTTAAAGTAAAAGTAAAGAAATCTAAAATTGGTGATGATGTAAAGAAAGAAGTTATATCAACCTCAATTGTGGGACGTGTTAGCTGCATATACAAGTTTGAATGTTAGTACAATGTATAGTAATAATAAATATTTGAATGTACTCTTCTAAATTTATATATATTTCATTTCATGTCTTGTAGTTTATAGTATTTATTATTTTTAGCATTGTGCGATTTTCAATTAATGCCAGCACATAGAGAAGACAATGGACCATTAAAATGCGCTTTGGACGTCATGATTCCTTCTGGAACTGCACCTTTTTCCTTCTTAAGGCATGTTTAATTATTCATTTGATATAGCTAACCAAATTAAAATATGTTTACCAACCATCTTAAATATTTTGTTTCCATGATTTATTAAATTTATAAATATTTTTTTATTTATAATTTTGAATTGTACATAAATCTGTTAACTGTTCCATAAGGAATTTTTTTGCAAACATTTTCAATACATATTATTCATATATCTTTAGTTGATGAACCATTTACTCTCATTAGTCAATTACATTGTCAATTGTCTTTTGAAATTGTCCAGTTTAGACTCTAATGCATAATTAATTTATTTTGTAGTGAGCCATGTCCACTGCATATAGTTCCAATAAATTTCACAAGATATGAAAAGCCAATAAATTATGCATACACCAGTAAAAGGTATCTTGAAAAAACTGACAATGCTGAGGATGAAGAAAATGTACATAGTACAAGAAGGACTGTTAGAACTAGGCAGTTTAACAGATATGAATTTAATCTTACTAATGAGTTGCCAACTGAACCGCATGATGGTAATATTAAACAGATGAAAGCAAGACTAATTTCATACCCACAACTTAAAGAAGAGTATGAAACTATAAAAAAGGTTTGTAAAAATTTATCTATATGTTCGCTGATAAGCAGAATGTGATAAAAATCAGATTTTACTGATAGATTTTGAGTTAGTTGTCAAAAAAGTTGGTTGTCATTGTAACTAGAACTTCATAGTATTTGAAGGCTCCTCTCAGGAAAAGGTGGTCTATAAATCAGAAGATTCATAGTAATTATAAATAATATTGCTTGATAATTGTAGTTTCTTTGGGATTTATAGAAATGAGATAATAAACTAGCAAATCTAGGCAACCTCAAACTGGCCAGATCTAGTTTTAAGGGTTCTATTGTTGTATTTGTTTCAGTTATTTGAAGAAAGACCAATATGGTCCCTTAATTTGATTAAGTATGAGACGAAAATTCTGGACAGCTCACTAAAAATTATATTACCATGTTTAGCAGTTTACATAAGGAAAGGCCATGGAAAATGGTTTGGGTGAGATTTGGTTATGATCCCAGAAAAGAACCAAAGGCTAGAATTTACCAGTCTTTGGATTTTAGAGTTCGTAATCAAGGTAATAACATACTCATATTTTATATTCACGCCTATTTGCTTCAGCATTCTTGAGCTGGCTTGACCAGTGTGATTCCATAACTTCTTAGAAAATCGCCTGAGAAAATGTTATATGTTGTATAACGTCGTCCTAATGTGTCCCTTGTTTAGTTTGGCACTCCTGTAACCTAGAGTGGTAAATTTCCATCACCGCCTGACAAGTGTTTAGTGAAAATAGACGTTTAGTGTTCAATAATGCTCCTCCAGTTCTCTCCATTGTGCTCGATCATCTGCAACTCTATAAAAATAAATAAATAAACACTGACAGTCACACAGTGCCATCTAGCCCCAAACTAAGCATTCGCCTGTAATATGAAAACTAAACAACAGATGAACATACTTACTAACCTTTTTTTTGTATAACATACATATTATACATAAAAAACACTCACACCAATTTAAGCAGGCATGGTCATACACACAAATGTTTGTACTGCCCGGGAATCGAACCCAGAACCCTTGGTGTAATAGCCGGCTTCTCAACCATAACACCAAATATTCTCTCTCAATTGACTCTAGTCCATTATGGCACCAGGGTTATTTTATTTTTCTCTTCATTATTATTATTTCATCATCGGCTCATTAATTGTCCCCACCGAGGGGCACGAGCCTACTTATTATAACAAATAAAATAATTAATATCCACCAACATTCGGACACCGCCATCTAGCCCCAAACTAAGCATATAGCCTGTAATTTGGGTACTAAACAATGCATAAACATACTTACATAGTTTTTTTTGTAAATATGAAATGCATTTCAAGCTACGCTTGTATCGTAATTTCTTACCTCGGACGACAAAATTGTGGAATCAGTTACCATCTGAATTATTCCCTGGGCGATATTTCAGATGGACCTGGAGACCTTCAAGAAGAGAGCGTATTCCCACTTAGCCGGCAACGCATAAGAGTGTCGGTGGCTCAGTGGTGTGGACTGACGCCTTCCTACCGGAAGGGCTGAGGTTCAAATCCCGACACGTACCAATGTATTTTCGAATTTTCGAAAATATATGTACGTTATCCGACGCTCTTACGGTGAAGGAAAACATCGCGAGGAAACCTTCATGCACGCCTGCGAAGAGATTCGAAGGTTGTGTGTGAAGTCGTCCAATCCGCACTGGGCCCGCGTGGACGACTAAGGCCTAATCACCCTATACGGGTAGGCTCGTGCCCCTCGGTGGGGACGTTTAATGAGCTGATAATGATGAGCCGTCTGCTCGTTTGCCCGCTATCACAAAAAAGGTCTTAAGTTATTCTCATATATTATGTTTTTTTTACTTTTCAGCTGGAGTAAGTGCAATGGTAACAACAAGATTGGCACATTATCATAAAAAACTCGAACTCGTAACTGACCCTAAGAAATCATTTAACGAGTCATCAAGTGAATTGGTGTCTGAAGGCACAGTTTATTTCCGTCCAGGTGTGATACCTACTCAACGTCAAGTATATTATCAGGTAAGAAGATTTATAAAATCTGAGCACTTTTAAATTTTATACATTTGTTAATGCATTCGTTTAATCAAATTTGCATGAGAAAGTATAGACAATGACAATTGACAAAGTATATAAATAGAAATAGAAATATGACGTGTGTGGCCACCCTAATCCTACAAATATGGGTAACACTCAACTGAAACAGGCACATTGACATAAAATGAAACCAATTTATGTCAATGTGCCTGTTTTACTTTTTTTTAAGGTTATAAGTGAACAGGACAATCAGTATGCTTACCTAGTGGTAAGTGATACACCTGACCATGACATGACAGAATCTGTCAGACAGATGCAGTGCTGAAGGAAATTAATGAAAGTAGAAAGTAATTATTCTCCGTCAACACTGCCTTGCTCTCATCACCTAAGACGACATAGTATGGATCTGTCGTCTAGTACAGCAGAACTACAATGCTACTAGGCTCGATACTGAGTCGCCGCTTTGTCATGGCCAGGCGTATCGCTTACCATCAGACGAGCGTCCTGACCACCCTGTTCACTTTGTAACAAAAAAACTAAATGTTAGGCATATATCTTCAGAAGTGTTAGTTCACTGCATAATAAAAAGTCATCATTATTATAAAATACACAATATTCATTAAAAAAGAGGTAAATTTTTTATACACTAAAAAAAATCTTATTTAATATTACTTCTATAAATATTATTATGAATCTTAGTTAATACAATACTATAAATAGTCACAAGGTTCGCTGTAACCACATAGCGCGAGCCCCAAACTGAGATTGTTTTTCCATGTTCTAGTACTGCGACATACATCTACCCGAAGTGCAAGAGCTGGTGAACGCTGAGCCAGCGCCTGGCTACCTTTGTCACGCCACACGAGGTTGGCTCCCACCCAACATGGATCAGACATGTCGCGACCACATATTCAAATATGTCATGGAAACTGTTCTAGCCACACACAGTGCCGAATTGAAACTCGAGGTCTGTTATATTTGCCTACTATTGGTGTTTTATATGTGACATACGAAAGAAAGAAAATCTTTTTATTTGGTGCAAATTAAAGAATTTAAGTAGTTAAAAGCGTTAGTCCTTAAAATTAAATAAACTTTTTTAAGGAATGATCAGTGTACCTGGTATAAATAGTAAATGATATGCCTGACCATGAAGACAGTGTTGAAGGAAATTAATCGTAGGTAGTCATTATTTTGTCAATACTAACCTTCGCTGCTGTCCATTTGCTAAAACGCCGTTTACGAGCACAATTCTTAGTTCGGCTGATAAGTCATTTTAATTGTGCACAATAATAATTGTACACACTTTTAGTGATGTTTTATATGCAAAATCCCTAAAAATATGTTTATGGTGTTCAATAGCATAAAGAGATGCCTTATCCGAAGTTGTTTTCCGTTAAACAGGGTATTTCAGTTTTATATCTATAAATTGCGCTCTTCAGCTAACGGCGTTTTAACTAGGTTTTAGCTAGTGGACGTCAGTGCGCCCGTCCCCGAGACGCCAGATGTTAGGTTACATATACTCGATAATTTTACTAGTTACCGTGCCCTCATCCTGAAACACAGAAGTGCAGAATACTCCTATTTTACGGGACGATATTCGGCACTGCGGTGGCACACAGGCATCCTGAAACTATGAAGTGCAGAACACTCCCATTTTACGGGACGATATCTGGCACTACGTTGGCACACAGGTAGAAGATTTCAAAACTTTGTTATATGTCAGCAGTTGCGACAGACAATATACCAGTTGAGGTTATAAGTTTTATAACACGTGGTTCACATAGTATTTTTTCAGAAAAACATAGACATTGTCTACTCGTGACATAAAGATAAGAACAGTATCCAGATATGTCATTCACAGCCCTTTAGCACAGATCAGTGTCCCTTCGTTCAGCATAGACATTATGGAATCCTGATATTTTATTAAAACGTAGTACTCTTATGTTTACGAAATTATAGTTGTAACGTTATGAGTTATAATTATGTACAATTTTGTTATTGCATCACTTTTAGCACTTATCTGAAATCCGCATTGATATATTTTTAAAATCCGGATCATCTAGAAATGATTCATTGATCAATTCCATTTTCATTATATCCGTCTTAAACTTCGATGCTTATTTGAGTACTAAACGACGAAATTGCTGATTTAGCTTGCCTTCGATTACATCATATTTACTACTACTACTAAATCTTTACTACTCTGGCATATTTCTGGCACTGCGGTGGTATTGATTAACACCTATGAAAACTGATTTAAAGCCTACCACCTTAGTGACAAGTTGAGATGGCAATTTTATAGTGTCATGACATCACTTACTAGGCAGGTAGTTTATATCGATATATTTTTCGTGCAACATAAATATGAGTAATATTAATTAAATTGGGTTATTACAACTAAAATAACCATGAATCAGGCTTATTCAGTTTAGGCTATTGTGGTAAAGGTACTTATGACCACACTCAAATTAACATTGTTTATTTCGCAATCAACAATGTTAATTTTATTGTTAATTATTTTTAATGTAGATAAGAAATGAGCTAGTACGAAAATATAAAAAGTAACAATTAAGCTACCGAAGTCTTTTTTAAAACAATAAACAAAATCGTGAGCGAGATTGAAATCGATAATCGCGGTCGATATGGGCGTGCGCAGCACTAATACTAATTACTAAGGAGAGCGCGTGTGACGTGCGGCGTGCGGGGTGTCCCTCCCCCCGCGCCTCTTGTCATACTCCGATTGCCATCTAAATAGTCGCTTCATCATCATCAGCTCATTAAACGTCCCCAGCGAGGGGCACGGGCCTATTTGTATAGGGTGTTAGATCTTAGTCGTCCACGCGGGCCCAGTGTGGATTGGCCGACTTCACACACAACCTTTGAATTTCATCGCAGGCGCACGCAGGTTGCTCACGATGTCACCGTTAGAGTGTTGGATTAACGTACATATAATTTCGAATATAGGAAAACACATTGGTACGTGGCGGGGTTGGATTGGTGAACCTCAGCCCTCCCGGTAGGAGGGGGACAGTCCACACCATTGAGCCACCGACGCTTACTATACTCCTTATTATTACTGCGTTATCTTATCCCTACTAATTATACGAATACCACTCATACTACATCCTTAATGTCCATGAACTATGGCTCCACAAATATATATATTTTGGTTACCCTCCCCGTGAATCTCGCTCGGGGACGCCCTTAGGCTCAATGTGTAAATTTATAAGGCTCAGAGCCATCTGCGCTCACCACTTGCCTGGTGAAGCTGTAAAGACCATTATTCTGCAGTAGTAAATAGAAAAAATTGACATCGATCTACTCAAAGACTTTCAAGATTGAGGATTTCGGAGTGTTCGAACTGCTATTGCTGGTTTAGTGCGCATTGGCAGATCGTTGTTCCATAACTTGTAACCCAAAATGTGTATGCTGGTACCCTTTACGTCTTACATGCGATAAGTAATTAATTAGATAGTAACGAGACATTAGGTCGCCATTTTGTCTGTTTGTGGAATACAGTATATAGTATCGATACTATAGATAGTATATTTTAGTATAGCGTTTTTCTGTGTTAATACAAGTAGTAATTATTCTTACACCGCAACGTTGGGTTTATTATTATAAGTGACTGCCACTTACCAACTGGTGAGCTGACTGCTTGAAATATAGTTTTTTTTTTAAATAAACAATAGTGATTTTTTGTTACAGCAAGCTAGTAGCGAAGACGACCAAATCTCAGAAGATGATGACGGAAAGGTTTCAGGAGATGAAGCTTAAATGTGTATTTGTAAATATTTTTTTATTTTATGTGATTAATAAACGTTGTAAATTCATTGCATTTTTTTCAATACATTTCACAATCTTTAATTAATTTGGTGATGAATGAACACTTCATTTATTAATAAGAAGGGACTTATTTTATATAGATATGCATTTGCCGATTACTCATACTACAGCAACAAAGCGGAATTGTGTTATCGCATTTGAATAAATTTAGACTTTGTTCCTTTATTGTGCGATAGTCTGTATCTTGCGTATTAAGTATACGAGTATTGTACTTTAAATAATTCTGCATGTATCTTTATACTGTCATAAGTTCAGTACATGTTCTAAGATATTTTTTAACTAGATATACCTAATGATACGCTCAATCGTCAGCTTGCATGGTGTGTAGAAATATAATTTCATGAGGTATTTTAATCCATACTTTAATTATAAATGTGCAAGTGTGTCTGTTTGTCCATATTTGTCCGAATTTTCATGTCAAAAAGCATATTCCGCATTTCATGAATGTTGCATACCTACCTACTTGGTCTTGTGAACAGTTGCAGTGATGGTCTCCCTCGGCCGTCTTAAGCTGTTGCATTATGTACCTGTACTTAATTGCTATTCACCGATACTAGGATGAGCTAAGTGTGTTTTTTGTGGGATGTAAGAACTCCTATTCTTTTCGGGACTTCTTCCATCTAACACGCACTTGAAAAGCGTAGTGTACCTACTATTGGTCCAAACATCTAAATCATTGAAGAATTTATAGGTAAGTAATAATCCAATGCACCTACGGTTTCCCAAGGGAGCTCCTGAGAGTAAGACTTTTACTTGGTGGTAGACTCGATACTGAATCCACCACCGAAGTGCCAGATATCTTCCCGTCAAATAAGAGTGCTATGCACTTTTGTGTTTCGGAATGAGGGCACTCTAGCTAGTGAAATTACTGGGTATAAGAGACCTAACATCTGTTATCTCGGGTGACGAGCGCACTGCGGCATTGATGGAGAATAATAACTGTTTATCAGTTGTTGGTCTCCTTCAATGCCGCTCTTTAATGGTCAGGCGTATCACTTACCATCAGGTGAACGTCCTGGCCGTCCTGTTTACATTGTAACATAAAAAATAACCTGTAGAAGTCCCACAGGTGCGCATATCTCCTGAACCCACACTGCGCATCAGTAACTTTATGTCCCATGAGAGAGGATGCCCAGGCCACAGGCTATGACTTGATGCCCGACCCGCCAAGCGGGATGTAATTAGAGAGAGATCAACAGATCACATTTTAATGATCACATTATAGGTATTTAAAAAAACATTTTGAAGATAAATAGTACCTACCTATCTAAGTACTAAGCACTTAATTATAACATATCTGATCTATTATAAGTAAATTTGGAATTAATTTCAGAGAAATGGGAGCAAGTCAGTCATACCGATGACCTTTGCGCTAATAACAAATCCTTATCTAGACTATTATAATGTGTGTTCAGTAACATTTATCGCAGTACCTACTTCTAAGGTACTTATGACGTAATTTTACGTGTCTATTTTGACAATGGGCCCCCAAGGGCTTGAGATCGAACTATTTGGGGGTCCAGTGTTGGAGTGTCTCGGGGTGGACCCATAATTATTAGGGGACCGAGCAGACGAGAGTGGACTTAACCTGTTTTTCGTGACCTGCCCACTGCTACATCAACTTGCTTATCCGGCGAGCTATGTTGGTAGGTACTCTAGCAGATAACATCGTTTCTGATTCAAACCTTAAGAGAGACCTCGAGCATAGGAAAATCCCGCAGTCGGTGTCCATGTCTCAGCTGCATAAGTACGAACGGCAGGACGCATTGCTCAGATTTCTTTAAGCATTGCGGAATCGTCGACGTGAATACCTGACTTAACTTGTTGAATGCCGTACAGCCCAACTGAATCCTGCTACGAGCAAAATAAAGCACCAAGTTCGTCTTAGCAGGACACGTTTTATTCGATATTAATATTAAGTAACAATCAATTTGAATGGTACCAACTAGTTCGGAGAGTTGTATATACTGAGAATAAACCGGAAATTAACTTGGCAGTTAGTTACCCTTTTAATGTAGATATATAATTAGGTACCTACCTATGTAGGCACCTAGAAAGGATTTGCTGATTGAAATTTACCTATGTTTAAAAATTATGCAAATTAGAAATCAGTATTCTTTTTTAAGTTGTTTTTTGACGTAGGTAGTTACATACATTAAATTATCAAAACATATTGTGACAGACTGGTGAAATATTAATATTTTAAACATTGCAAATGTAATGACTCACTTGTCGCTAAAAGTTATACCTAAATGGCAAAAACTGACTTTATTTTTAAATGATAATATTTATACCAGCAGCGTAGCCCCAAAACAGCTTTCTTTTTCGAAATGAAAATACTGCTGAACTTAGTCTCTCATCTAGTGTTTTAATTTTGTCGTCTTCCACTGAATACATTTCCTGAGCAATACGACGAAGCGTCCTTAAAATAAAGAACGTACACTCTTTTATAGGGCCGGCAACGCATTTCTGGAATCTCTGATTGGTGGCGAAACCTTATTATATTGTCCCTCCGCGATTCTCAAGGCACGATAACTCAAACTCAAAAACTCAAAAATGTTTTATTCAAATAAATCATTACAAATGTCATTACATGACACTTTTGAATCGTCAAGAAGTTATTTTTAATGAATCTACCACCGGTTCGGGAGGTTGTTATCTACCGAGAAGATACCGGCAAGAAACTCGTGTAGTTACTCTTTTCAAAAAATGGGGTTTACAATGTTCTCATTTCGAGTCAAAATTTATATAGTACTATTCGTTTTTACATAGCTGTAATATGTCTAATTTATATAATTCTTATTATTATTATTTTTTTTTATTATCAATGGTTAACGTTTGACCTCAGTCTCGCCTGATGGTAAGCGATGACGGCCTATGATGCTACACGTTTACCCAGAAAATGCCTATTCACTCTGGCCTTGAATACACCGAGGTTATAAGCCTCTGGACACAGAAGCAGGAAGATCGTTCCACTCCCGAACTGTGCGAACCAAAAAAGACGCAGAGAACCGCTTTGTGCGAATTGCCGGAAAGTCAACCACATGGGGATGAAAGCACTCCCGGCGTCTTGTGGTCCTGTGGTAAAATGTGAGGGTGGTATCAAGCTGTGAAGTGCCTGCGCGCACTCTCCAAAATACACTTTATAAAAACCGACAGACAGGCGACTCTACGCCGATGCTCCAAACTCTGGAGTTTGGTTCCAACGAGCGTATTGTCGCCTATGAGTTTCCTGGCTCTTCGGTCCACCGAGTCCAAAGCGTTTAGCTGATATTTGGCAGAGCCATCCCAAAGGTGGCAGCAATACTCCATACACGACCGAACTTGTGCTTGATACAAGTGGAGCAACTGTTCCGGTGGGAAGTATCGCCGAACCTTAGAGAGGATGCCAAGTTTTTTGGCAGCGATTTTGGCTTTAGACTCAATAGATCCGAAGTTGAGGTTGAAGAGAAATCCATACCTAGGAGCTCAAGGTGGTTCTTTATCGGTATCGGTATATTTAGGAAGGAGGGAGTCAAGTTAAAAATTATCATCCTAATTACATTATTTTTACTTGGAACACAATGCGAGCACATTAAGACCAAATAATGTTATCGATAAGCTTTTGGTTTCGGCTACTATGCAACTAGAGTTGACTAGAATTTGGGGACGACACGATTTCTCTTAAAAACACGTATTCTTGAAAGATATTAGAAATTTAGAGGCAAAGAAAGCTATAAAAGTTGTAGAAAATATTATTCAGGGAATGAAGACACTGATTTAATTAGAACCAATATTTATTATCATCATTTCAGTTTAATACGTACACAGCTTAACAAAGGCCTCCCCTGATGTCTTCCACGCGGACCGATCTTGACCGATTGATCAATTATCATCGTGCTACCTGCCAGCTCAACCAGGTTATTGTTTTAACTAGTTGTCAGCCTATTTTCTTTTCCCATTACATGGGGGCGACTTTTACTAGGTGGTAGATCCGATACTGAGTCGTCTAGGTAGGTACCACCGCAGTGCCAGATATCGTCCCGTGAAAAAGGAGTGTTATGCACTTTTGTGTTTCGAGATGAGGGCACTGTAGCTAGTGAAATTACTGGGTATAAGAGACCTAACATCTGTCGTCTCGGGTGTCGACCGCAGTGCGGAGGATAATAACTGTCTATCAGTTGTTGGTCTCCTTTAATGCCGTTCCGTCATGTTTAGACGTATCACTTACCATCGGGTGAGTGTGCTGTAAAATAAAAAAAACTTGAGAACCCCTCCGCCCCAATGGCCATCGGTTCCTGCCCACTGCCTCGAGAATGAGTAATATTATCCCACTGGGACGAATTATCAGAGAGAATTCTATCAAAAGAGGACATCAACTGTTAATTTTGTAAATAGTCGTTTACTAAGAAAGATATGAACATATTTAGTTAATGAGTTGATAAACTGTAAGTAACTCGGATTTTTAGTAACAAGCAATTATTATTGGTCTATAAATAAGACATTTAAAGTAGTTAGTACAATTGCAATCATTAGCAGTAGGCAAATAACAATTAAGTTATTTAACTTTCCATCTTATCACTACGCTACACAAAATTAGGACCTACAAGACTGCAAGGATGATGCAAGGACCTGATCGCCTAAATATCATTTTATTCATTCTGTTTTAATTAATGTCAAATGTTATTAACCATTACTTCGGCCTATAAATTCTTCTGAGAAGATTCCATCAAGTCAGTTAAGGTATATTATGTCGGTAGGTAGGTACTTATGAATTTCCCAATATTTTTGCAGCATGTCTGAACTTTCATTGGATACTAAAGACCAACTCTGAATTTTTTTGGCTCAATGTAGTAATTTTTTTCAGACAATATGTATTGTCTGTACAAGACGCACTTTCAACCCTTAGCGCCCGAACAAAGCGCAACGCAACGTCCGTTCCGTATAAAACCGGTGCGGCTGCGCGCGCGCACACACTCGCCTGCATCTCTCACACGCCGCACGATTGATTTCCCGCCCTTTGTAGTTTCCACCGGCGCGTGAGTTTCAACAACGCGAGTGAGTTTAGCGGAATTTCACAATAATTATTTTTTTTCGGTGCCATTAACTGGAGCGGATCTATACCAGTTCGTGTTCGGCTGTGCCCTGTGTTGTACTTGTGTGTGTCCGCAATTATCCTACGAAACTGTTTTGTTACTAAATAAAGTTTTTCGCGCGATTTTCGATAACAATATCGAGCGAAGGCATAATTAATCTGGTAAGGCAATTTAATAAACTTTTATTTATACTCTAATTAAGGATAGAATAGGTTGTAGTACAGTGCCTTAATATTAATATTTCTTAAATTTTCCTATTGGATTTTTATTCAAGGTCTATATATTATTTTTATATTATTAATGTATTCTTGTTCTATTCAAGTATCAAAGTAACTGTATTTAATTCATAAAAGGGAAACATTTTTTTTGTTGAAATTTTCAAGAATAAATTTTTAAAAAGGAAATTGTGGTGTGGTGCATAACTATTTTCGAATTAATTTAATTGTAAAATTTTATGATTCTATTATGTCGAAAAAGTTACTTTTCCACCAGCTTTATTAAGAAAGATTTCAACTTGTTTTTACTTAACGGGTTGCTTTTTGCAGTTTATATTTTTTGAACCTTCAATATTTATTGAAGACCATTAAAAGTTTAAGGCATAGTTCAAATCATAATATAAACATGATAGTTACTTGTCACTATTTTATTTATAAAAGAATCTTGCCAAAAGCTATGGATACCTACTTCGTTTAAATTATACATACACCACAAGAAAGATGTGATAATACAGTTGATGATGATGAGCGTTAACTGAGCGTAACTGTTCCTTCGGTAGCAAGGAATGCAACAACATTACAGCAGCCATGTCGTTTATCTGGGAACACAAACAAGTTCTTAAGAAATACCTTTGTACAGGGCAAATGTTTTAAATTCGTTCTATTATAACATTTTACCTTTAACAATATCTAGCAAATCTCTAATTTATGCGCAACACTCGTCTGATCATCTCAGTTATTATATAGCTGGAATAAAACTAAAACAGAAGTGTTTTGATTTTTATCCCATAAAGCAATTTATTGGATCTCTATACCTTGGAACTATCCCAATTATGAGCTGATTACATTGAATCCTTTATTTGTGAATTGAAAAAAAAGAAACAAAAATTTGTCAGTTCATAATCTAACACCGTTACGTCATAATGTAGCATCCCGTAGAAAATTTATGGAAATAATTTGGTTTAAGAGTTCAAATAAGTAACTCATTCAACATCCTATTAAAAATATATAAAGTAGTTAGTATCTACGTTGGTATTAAGTTCTCAATTTTTAAACGTACTTAAACTCATACGTTTATTCAATGAAAAGGAACCAGATAGTAAAATAAATAGCTTTTGTGAGAATTATTCGAACTGCTCGATTTAAGAGTCTCTATTGTGTCCCAGATGTCTCAGTCCCCGCTTTCAGCGACTCTGCAAGTCGCGTAGATAATCGTCTCGTTACTATCTATTTCGTGCATATGTTTAAATCTAACGGTATACTTAGTTCTGTGATTTATTGCTTTGCAACAAAATTTTGAATGAATTTTATATTCATATCATAGTCTTTCGTTCCTAAGTTATAAATAACACGCTTGCCCCAAATGGTTCCATAATAAACCCACACAGTCAGCAACTTTTGAACTATGTTCCGAGGTCGAATCAGGTGATGACAGTCCCAATTTTACAGTGACCAAACAGCACCTGCAAGTAGGCATTTTATTTGGAGCATTAGTAACACGATCGATTGACTCGTGCAAGGTTGACTGAACCGCAGACAGATCAACTACACAAAACACTGCACTATTAATTGCCTATTTCTCTATTTAACCGGTATTGCATAATAATGAAACAATAAGTGCATCTTCATGCGTCTGAAGATTTCGGCTGTGTGTGCATTAATTATACGTAAATAAATTGCAAAAATGAGTACCTAGTCTAGCGTGAATTATTAATTTTGTTAACCACTGCATCTACCTATATTTTCACTTTGTTATGTAATCGTATTGAAGTCGCACAGAAGAAGTATTAATTAGGAGTACAATTCGAAGACTTGAATTGTAAGGGGCTGATTTTTAGTTATTGGTCGGCAAATGTATATTTCTAACGGCAAGGGGACAGTAGATTTTTATAAGTTTGACGAGAGCATGGTGCTTTATGTACTTAGCTAGGAATGCAGAATAATAAATAGTTCAAAAGTGCATTGTAAATCAACCTTATAGGGTTTTAAGGAAAACGTCGCGTAAAATTTAAAAATATAATATTCATAATAATGTGACCGTCAGTCTGTCGGAACGTCCCTTGTTTTGGATCAGGATAGTAACATCTATTTAGACTTAGAATATGATCATCAGCCTACTACTCTTCCATTTTTCCCCAAGCAAAGTCTAGATATACGCTAATTAACAGGCAAATGAATTAATCAGAATAATAAGTTTGTAAATGCTCATTGAGAGGCGCACGCGCAGGCGTGCTAGGAATCCACAATAAGTCCTTGCCTCGCGGCCAGTGTCACAGCGCAGTGCGACTCAGGAAACGAGATACACCATTAGATAGCATTGAGGAAGTACACAATTAGATATCGAAAGAGTCAAGACGGTCACTTGCATCAGACGACAGATAACGCATCGATTTATAGTTCGTTGATAACCCCTGACATAAAGGTATCTATATCTATTTATACTTACGTTATGTAGGAGATTTCCATCAAAAATAAAATCTTTTATAAAAGTTGCAGTTACTGAATAATATCAGATTATACTGTACTTAGTGGTTACCTTATAACTTCTTATAATTTTAAGAGGCTGTAAAGTGTGTCTAATACTATAATGACGGGAGAAAAACGTAAGCCTATAGATAATGTATATAATACATGATTCAAATCGGGTTTATAGATTTGTTAGATTGAGCTTTCATTCTTTTTCTTCTACTTGCTTATAAAATCTTTCCTTCTGAATTAATATTTGTACTTGTAACATCCAATTTAGAAATTGTATGCTTTTTACCTGGGAAAATCTGGATAGGGTAGAAATTTGGACCATCTTACTTTATGGGAACATGATCTGAACATGGTATGAAACGCAAACGTAATGCCGCAATTCGCTTGCGACAGTCACCTACCAATTACACAGCTTATGTAATGAGAACTTACTTAGTATTTATTGGTTGTGAGTCGGTGTTGCAAACATTTGGGTGTACATGTATCTTATTAGATGACATAATTGTATATCGACGATGACTATTAATACTTTTACAATTTATAAAATTGTAGAAGTATGAATTGAGTCGTATGGATTGTTAAAGTATTTAATATTTTGAGTTCTGACGGGTTATTTATGTAAGACGGTGAACGGACTATGATGCAACAATATTTTTAAAAGACATAAGGATATTTGGAAGTCCAAGTAACATTATTCACACAGAGCATTAACGAAAATAACAAAAATACATTTTCTATAAAATACCATTATATTATCTGTGATATTATTTATGTAATTATTTCATTAAAATTAATACTTAAATATAAAACAATATTCAATTTTAAATTGGGCAAATTGAATCGTTAAAGTAATGCTGTAGACCTAGGGCAATTTAAAATATTAATCAAGTCTTTCTGGGCAAAGCGCACTCTAGAAATTCAATATCTGAAACATGAGCACTCAAAAGGCTAACAGCCTTTAAGTCGCTTTCAACCTAAATGCGAATTTTGTTATGCAAATATATTAATATTGAACCCATTGCTTGGTAATAATAACGTGAAACTTTACTAAGTTAAATAATGGTTCTTAACCCTTTGCCATTGACACCCAAAGGCGTCAGGAACAATAGATTTTCTAATGAGTCTGGATTCCTCGCTTCAAAGGGTTGAATAACTGATCTACATATAATTAAAGTTTCCATCGACTACGTACTACTACTTTACTAGGACGTTATCCTAACCTAATGCTCTAAGTTTTGAAATCCTTTGCAACATTGTTGCCTGAACCATATTTTTGTTCTTTACAGAAACTGTGAGCAAACATGAGTTCACATAGCGGCATAAAGTTGGACCGGGCCATCGAGCTCACACCTCGTTGCAAAGAAGTGGCTGAGAAAGAGTTACGTGAGACGCCGGAGCGCACACGAGAGGCACTCGAAAGGCTCAAAGAGCTACTGAAGGAGAATAAGGACCTCACATATGGAGATGACGAAGAAACCCTTACCATCTTCCTTCGCCCTTGCAAGTGGTACCCGGAGAGCGCGATACAACTGGTAAGTTAAAACATTTTATTTTTTCAAGACTATTATAATTTAATCGCCTACCTATTAAATTTTGGTTTTAGCTTCTTTTGCTTGTCCATTCTGTCAATTTACGAAAAAATCTCTGGAGACCTGCAAACAGTATCAACAGGGTCCTAAATGGTATTGAAATTGACTGAAATTGACTCAGCAGATGGCGTATGGGCGTCATGGTCAGTGTCAAATATCAATCGTATGGCATAATGATGCTGACATTATTGGTATTCTTATTAATTGAAATATACGGCTTGGCTGTTACAAGCTTAGTAATAATGATTTAATTTTTTTTCTTCTCAAAACTTTCTTTAAGTTGAATAATATTTCATTTATAAAAGAAAACGAAATAACAGAACTGTTGTACAGAAACTACAATGGTGTTAAAAGCTTAATTAATTTTTTCAAAGTTTACGGTAGTATGTTTTGTACAAACCATTCAAAATAGATCAGTTGCCCAGTTAATAATATTTCAAAGGACTAAGGTGTTTATATTTACTCAGGTTTTGAATGCCTACCAAAATTAAACTCTTTTCATATAATATAATAATTTACTAAAACATATATGTTTCTAGTTTAATACAAAGAAAACAGTATCAACGTGAAATTGTTAAAACTTATTATTACACGTTTACATTTTTTTGTAAATAAGTGTATCAATTAACCCTTTAACCGCCGTAGTTGTATATATTCAACAGACACAATATAATTTCTAGTGTCTGGAATCCCAGCGGTTAATAGGTTAAATACTGACCACTTCTTCATTTTAAAATTGTGTTCTGTAACGGATATTTTTTATTTAAACTGCCAGCTTCATTGATTAAATAAATTAGCACAGATTAAATAAAGTTGATAGTTACAATTTATAAAAATTGGTGCTTATTGTATAAAAAACAATCATTACTGTTATTTACTGTCAGCGTCCAATGAGATAACGTTGGTCCTATTGGTTCAATGTGTCTGTTGTTTTTTACTGATACTCTTATCGTGGACTACATAATATAATATATTTTATTATGTTCTTAGTATATTACTGTCACCAACCTGATTGTAGAATAGGATTCAATGGAGGATACAGGACATCGTGTTTTATCAGTATATTATCCAAACGTTTAAAAGGATTATAATAATGGACATTTTGAACAAATGCATTTTATTATGTCATCATCATTAGCTCATTAAAAGTCCCCACCGGGCACAAGCCTACCCGTAGAGGGAAGTCGGCGAATCCGCACCGGGCCCGCGTGTATAAGGCCTATACACCCACGTACGGGTAAGCTCGTGCCCCTCGGTGGGGACGTTTAATGAGCCGACGATGATTATGAGGTATATGTAATTTGCAGTGAATGATGAAATAATTTAGCATAAAGCTACGGTAAGTCCATTTGACAGAAAGTGTCTTTTGCACCACGCCCACTATTATACGTCTATACTAGGTAAACGAGTGGTCGCACAGTATTGCTGCAAATTTTAAACAAGATGTGAAGTCACAGAATCCCGTAATTATCCTAGTCTGTTTAGTTTAAAGACAGGTCCCCCCTAGTTTCGCATACTAGTCAATGTCATGCGGGGTCAGCGTTAGCACCGAGTCGATTGCGCCGGTTTTGCAACGCACCCGTAACGTAACTTATTATTATATTCATAGAAAGCCAGAAAACGAGGCATGTTACAAAATTCGTCGTTAACCGTGTATGGCGCGATTAGTTAAGATGTAATGAGTAATAAGATGTAATACTTGCGCTGCAATAGTTGCAACTACAATTGAAGAAGTCAGTGGAAATTAATTAAAAACGGACCACAGTGCAGTTATTTTACTTACATTTTATCCATTAACAGCTAAAGCAGACATTTGTCATAGTATAACTAGGAAGATTCGTTGAGATTGTGATCCCTACGCTGAATACTTTATACGCAGTCTATCTCATCGTAATATCTCAAAGTTATATCTCACTGTCTTTCCAAGCAAATCCAAAGTCACAAAATAAATATACTAGAATGCAAAAATTACTTATACGCTACCTGAGAATGAGTGATTTACCAGATGCGGTCAAATCGATGCATTCTACACTGGCTTTAAAAAGGTCTTTGATAAGGTTAGCCACTCGCTGCTTTGTCAGAAGCTTCAATATCATTTTGGATTCCTTGGTAATATTTTAAGATAGTAATGCTCTTACCTAAACTTGCCCTCCTGTTCTTGCTACTTTTGTTACATTTGTACAATGAAGTAATTCAGAACGATCATAATCGTGAACTAAATATTTTTGAGCCCATGCACGTTCGTTTTTGTCGCAAGATAAAACTATGCCTCAGCTGCGCTTCCCTCTAGACCAATTGATAAAAATATAGTATCACAATGTCTAGACCAAAGTAAAAAATGATAATTTATAGTTGTGTAATATGTCCATAAGACTTTTTTTTATTAGACGTGTAAGTAATGTTTACGTCATATTCTTAAACATGCAGTGTTTACGGTTTTTTTGTAATAATCTAGTTTTGGGATTGCAATTGCAACAATAATATTCTTTCCTTAAATATTACTTGTTCTGTATGAAACATTAAATAAATAAGTCTTTGATTATTGCCTTTTAAGCGAGATCATCTCATTGCGTGCAGGTAACACACTGTTAATGTGCGTAACCCTCAATTTACTTCCTAAACGCGAAGTTTATAAGTATGTAACAAACAGCAGTTTGGCTGAGTAGGTTATAGACCTAGACCTCTGTTAACAACACGTACTCCCAAGGATTGTAATTAACACACCAAAGGCTACTTTTGTTCGTTATTCTTTGTATTTTGAAATATGTATTTAAGTTCATGGACTTTATAGAACGAATTTTTTGACGACTTATTTTTAGTACCCATTATACAAGTTACACGCTTAACTAAGGGGTAAATGGCGCTGTGTGAATATCAGCAGATATTTTTTATTATAGAAGTCTATAAGACAGTAAAACTTAATTATAGTACCGATTAAAAGTTGCGTTTTACGATCAATGGTTATTTGTTATCATATCATGGATTTTATGATATTCATTATGACATAAGGTATTATTTCTTTATGAATCAAGAATTCTTTTATAATAGATGTATAACGGAAATGAGTATTTGCATGGTATACGATTTTTTTGTAAGATAATCAGTAAAACATTTTATTACCCCTTTAATACACTGCAGCAGACCTAATTCTCACGTCTCTTGTGGAATCGGTCTCGTCAAAAATGCTGATACGCCACGCAACGAGCTTTGAATGATGCTTCCTGTGATTTATTCTATTATTTTGATTGATGCACATAAATATCCCCTGTTTTATTTACACTTACATAAGTTAACTTAACATTACTGAATTTAACTTAAGCTAAAATTGTATAAAAGGAGGCTGGTAATTAGCTACTTGATTTTGAAACGATACTTTTTTCTTTTGAAAATACTTAGTCAAAAAAAATGTAACCAGTATACCTAAGATAAATAAATTTATTGTATATCTAAGCAATATACTCACTCATTCTGCAGTTGATTTTTCTTTCTTTCTAATCAAACAAACAGGCCATAGGTGCAGGCTTGCCCACCTGGCATATCCTATAGGTATATTAACCAACCGGGCCCCATTATTGGTGCTTACTAGAAAGAAGACCAACGTGCCTTCCGAAACACAGACTTCAGATTATATTTCTCGGTAACCCATCCGATTGCCTACCTTACGCTTAGCTGCTACGCCATCGATCCTTAACACTTTAAATATTATCTCGCAAAAGATGATTCCGATTAAGACATTTTAAAAATATTTTATTTTGTACTTATTGCTAGCTTTTGCCCACGGCTTTGTTCGCTTAAGAGGTAAAACTTTTCATCCCCTATTTTATCCACTTAGGGGTAGCTATATAAAATTTCCTTTCTTATGGATTGCCTACGTTATAGAAGTTTTATGCATGCAAAGTCTCAGTCCGATCGGTTTAAATTGACCTAGTTTCATACAAACTTTCATCTCATATTTTATTCCCTTGGGGGTAGAACATATCAAAATCCTTTCTGAGCGGATGCCTACGTCATGCTATTAATCTGTATGCCAAATTTCAGACCGATCCGTCCAGTGGTTTGGGCTGTGCGTTTATATATTATTATGTCAGTCACCTTTGAGTAATATATATTTAGAAGAATACTTGTATTACAATTTTGTCTTATATAAACAACTGTAAAAGGAGTTCTCTTCAATCTCTCCTGAATATAGGTTTCCGCCATTTATAGGATGCTTTAACAGATTTATGACAATATATTAGAAGTTATATAAATTCAAATACATGTTGAAATAAATGAGAGTTTATATTCTAATAATACCGATTCTGTTAATACCTAAGACGTAATAAAATATATTATATAGCACCAGAACGACTAATTTGGCGCCATTAACATACGTTGTAGTTGTCGTTTCATAAATATGTGCCCATTCCCGTAATAGTTGCGGCCAGTTATGCTTAAGATCGCTATTAATATTTCCCTAAGAGGTTTTGAAATTGAATGAGCTTAAACGAGACAAAAGATTATGGTGCAATTCATTAAAGTAAGAATGTTGCAAGGATGTACCTGGAGGTAATTATGTGGTAATAGATAAGAGGAAACATATAAAATACTTTTTGTTTTTAAATTCTACTAAATATTTTATTTTAGATGATAAAGTTGCAAATACTGTTATTATTAAGAACTAGCTTTTGCGTGTGACTTCGTCCGCGTGGAATAATTACTTTGGGCTAAGGCTAACTTTAACCCGCTACTTTTTTGTATAGGTGAATTAAAATCATGTAAAGGGAAATTTGTATAAAGGGTAAGAGGAAATTGCACTTAGCGTGATGATAATGATATAGCCCTCTTCAATAAATAAGCTATCTAACACTGAAATAATTTTTCAAATCGGATGAAGTAGATATACACCTGAGATAAGCGCGTTCCACTAAACAAACGCTTCAGCTTTATAATATAAGTAAAGATTTATATTTTTCTTCTCGGTTAATGTCATCATTAAAAATTTTATAATATTTATGCAATGTCACCTTAAATATGTCACACTAGAATATGCATAGGATTCAGTGGCGTACCAACTCGTACTCGAAGCGTGTAGCGCGTTTATTAAACGCTCTTTATTTCGCAATCCTAAAATTGTATATTGAGTCGTGTCTTAGGTACGAATAAAAGGCACGTTCAGCGGCAACGTCTTACATGTAGGTAATCCGTTAATATGATTCGGGGCTATGTGCAATATTCCTATTTCTATACGGTGTGGGTACACGATCGCTCTGGGGATGCAGGGGATATTATAAATAAAATACATTTAGGTACTAGGTTGTGGACTCGATACTGAGTCGTCGTGAAACAGGAGTGCTATGCGCTTTTGTATTTCAGGATGAGGGCACTGTAGCTAGTGAAATTACCGGGTTTAAGAGACCTAACATCTGTTATCACTGGTGTCGGGCGCAGTGCGACATTGACGGAGAATAACTGGCTATCAGTGATTGGTCTTCTTCAATGCCGCTCTGTGATAACTAATGAAATAAAACATTTTTTTTTTCGGAATAAGTTTCATAGCGTGTTGAAGCTGGATATCACATCACATATGAGCTTATTTTTGGTATAGTGATAAAAAAATCTTACTATTTTCTATATTAAGACTATGTTTCATAAGGTTCATACTATCGAATTATAAAATATGTGTTTGTAGCAAACACGCCAGTATAATGTAGATAGACATTCGTGTATGACCCTAAACGCCCCCTTATTTCCTGCGACATGATTCAGCATAAAATGTTTTGTTCACACCATCGAAATTTGGCATACACATAAAGTAAGAAAAATATAAACGAGGTAATACTAGTTCATATTTTTCCGTGGTCTGTAGGCACAGCGTTTGGCTGCGTGACTGCGAGGTCTTGGGTTTGTATCCCGCGGGGAACGTAACTTTGTGCGTTTTTTTCCTACTCGTAGTTTGGTTAGAACATTGCAGGCTAAAGCACCTGATTGTCGGAAATAAAAGATCATTCCGTGCTTAGGGGGGCAAGTTAAGCCGTCGATCTCGCCACAATCTTAGGGTGGTAGTCGTTAACACCCACCAAATTTTAGATACATTTTCACTATTGTCATTAATAATACACATATCATTATAGACTTTACATATTATAGTTAGAATAATTGCCTTTGGACTTTGTTGCATATGTAAATATTCTAATGATGTTCTAGTTCCGCTTATTAGAATTTATGTGGTCAGATAAATAACATATCTGTTTACACCTAGTTGCACGGACTCGAGTATATCATAAATTAGAGAGAGATGAAGTGACGACAGATAAGAAGTATCTAAGGTTACAGTTCATCGCGTATCGTGGTCATATGATATCGGTTCATTTCATGGCTAACGACCAGTGGCAAACAGATAGATATTTTTATTGTCTTAACGTATAAACTGGTTAATTTGTAAGCCCTAGTCTCAAGTTTCTTTTTATTTAATAGCTGCCCCAACAGATTTTGTTTCACTTTAATTGACAGTGCAAAAGAAATAAAATAATATTGAAAGATGTTTTTATTATGCTCCCATATACGCAGTAATTGAACAATAAAGATTGATACATAAGTGCAAAGGTACTTTAGTAATATATAGTTTTAAAATTCTTGTCATTGATATCTGTAGCTCTAGAATTGTGTGGAATGAGTCTATACTCATACCACACAATTATATGATTATGGCGTATAAGTATCAAAAGTTGTCAACATAACTAAAATCTAAAACATGTCACTTTAAAATAATAAATTAAAAGGCAAAATCTCCAAAACGATTATGTGCTTAACTACAAGTTAGTAATAAACGCAATAGTTGCCCTTATAAGGCATATGTATAAATAATGGATAATTGTGTTTGTTTACAAATGTAAACCATTTGCGGCGTCGCACGACCAATGTCAACAGCTTCTGCCATACGACTCTAGTATGTCGTTAGGTTCGAACTGAGACTAGAGTAAATTATAGAGTTGCTGGTGACAATATCTATAAACAATGTATTTAGGTGCTTCTCGTGTAAACCTGTATGTATATCTGTGTGTTTTATACGTAGGAGAGTCATGCTAGAGTATGAATGGGCCAGATCGACCGGATTGTCACTACGGTTGCACTGAGGACCGACGTGAACCAACGCTTTCCGTTGATTTGCTGAGTCAGTGAGATTACCGGTGAACCAAACCCCTTTACCCTCCCTTATATTTTTATTCCCTCTACTCTTTGAAATGTTGGCTACTTCGGAGATACGAGTATCCATGGGTAGAGGTGTCATTAACCAGAGGCGAACCGTTTGCTCATTAGCCTACATAGGTATCCTTAGCCTACCCATTAAGGGTGTATAGGCCTTATACGTCGACGTGGGCCTAGTGCGGATTGGCCGACTTCACACACAACCTTTGAATTACTTCGCAGGCGTGGTTTGGCAGGTTTCTCACGATGTTTTCCTTCATCGTAAGAGCGTACGATAACGTATATATAATTTCGAAAACACATTGGTACGCGGCTGGATTTGAACCCGCGCCCTCCCGATCGGAAGGCAACAGTCCACACCATTGAACCACCAACGACATAGTATGATAGACCTAACTGTGAAGTTATTCAGAACCCTGCTTTTCAGCATAGATAGGCAATATGAAATAGGACATTCAAAGAAGTTAACACATAAATTGCATTGCAGTAAGCAATTTAGCAGTTGTTATTAATAGCATCATAGTTAACTTATGATAAGGTTCAATGTGTAACGCGATTCCCTTCACTTTTACTAACGTAGGCACGTTTGTAGGGTCCATTTGATTGGATGGGTGGTAATGCGCATAGAAACCAAGCCGACATATCTGCCTGTTCCCCTCAGTACACATAACAGCAGGAGTTACTAACACTTATAAACATTTGAAATTACAGCACAGAGATTGAATACGAAAGGTTTTGGTGTATAAGTTGACCCTCTCAACCATTAAATACACGAAATCGCCCAAAATTAAAAACGTACCTTAGTTGATCAATGAGTTGGCTTTTACCAAGTGCTGATTAGGATAATGATAAGTTACTAAATGCAGTGCATGCATAATAAATGTATGATGCAGTCATTCATTGGTTATATGCAGGCAGTAGGCTAGTAGGTAGCAGTGCAGGAGCAAGGATCACTTCATTATGCGAATATAGTCAAGGCGCCGGCGCTGCTTATGCATTCCGATGCCGTCGGATGGTGAAATATGAACACTTAAGACTTGTGTGGAATTTTAAAAGTTTATATTGTATACCTAGAGTTCCCTACTCTGATAGTATGGTATGTATGATATACGCGGTGCTATGATATAGTAAGGGATCGATCTTCCTATATTGTATAGTTATGGTTTTGATAATTTGCAATACGATAATACTTGCATTTTTTTATTTTTTTATCAGAAATTGTACAAGATCTATTTAAAATATGATGCTGTACCGTACACTTAATAAAAAACAGTTAAAAAATTTGGATTTTATAAAAATACTTTATGCCTATATTATACCGTACACAAATACGTGGGTAAATAGGATTCGTATTTTATTACAATTAATGTTATATTTAATTAAAACACATTTTATTGCACAGTTGAACAATAACGATTAAAGTATTAATTAACGTTAAGGTGATTGTATAAATTCTTAAATAAACAACAAAATTTTTATTATATATGTTAAATAACTACGGTCTCTGGCAGTTAAATTTATCGGACATATTATGCCGTTTATTTAATAAATTATTGTTATTGCCCAGTTCACTGAATACAAAGCTGATAATATTAAAACAGCAATCAGTTGTTATGAGTCTATAATCATTATATGTTTACTAAAATCGTAATTAACCGCGTGCATAAAAATGTTTTGTTATATTCGTTAGGATTTGAAAAGATCTGTATGTGTAAGATCTGATCTTCGCATCTGAATAATAATAAAATAGAGAAAAAATTAAATTTAATGATCGAAATCCATGAGTGTACAAATTTTTTTTGAATAAAAAGCAAACTACGCATGAGTCAACCATTACACTTTAATGAAGGAACTTGCAGTACCAGTAAAATGGTTTACTAGAACATTCAACAAGTATGTTGAAAATTGCCAGTCGTATTTGGTCTGGTGCATTCTGTTGTGATTATTGAAACAGTTGTGGTGGGTGTAATATATTGACATTGATTATAATTATCGCATTCGCAATGATCTTTCATCATATGAGTGACCAATTGATGTCGAGTCCTTTCGGAAGGCTCGTAAAGCCGCCTATCCACACATATGTAGTGGTAATCACGCACCACGTGTGCTAAGTTACAGCCCGATCACGCCGTATAGCCATACGGGCCGGTGCCCTGTAGTTATAATTTAACCCTAGAGCTAGAGACGCCTTAAAGCGTCACAAACAATTCATTTTCTATTGTCTCTGGATTCCTGGCGGTCAATGGATTAAAGACTGGTTGATATTAAGTAAAATAAGTAATATAAACCAGTCTATATTGTTACTTCATAAGATTAATCACAATACGTAGGTCTTTTCTCATGCTCTCTATTTTTTCCATAGAGTCCATATATGTTTCCCGCCATTTTGCTTGTCATCTAGACAGTTAAGACCATTGATTATATTTACATGTGACTAAGTGAGTGCCCCACTCACAGGCCTCACTAAATTAGACCAACAGGGATGTGATTTTTAGAGACATTGGAGTCATTGAGACATGTAAATAAATTTAAATTAATGTTCGATTCAGTTCAAATAATTTGCATTTAGGTGAACAATCGGCTTAATAATTTAAAGATGAATTCGGTTATAAAAGCAAAATAATTGCAGTACGTAGGTACATATAGGTAGGTAACATGTAGATGCTACGTGCCAATCATTTCTTCAATTAAAAGTTCCTTTATTGTTTTATATTTTGACTGTATGAAGGTTTTCGAATTGTCCGCTGATTTTATTAAAGTATGGTTCGCTTGTAAGAATAAATTAATATTTTTGAATTCTAAGTTATTAAGATGATGATAATTGTTATACGCTCTCTATTGATAATATTGTTATCTCTTAGCTTGTATGTATATACGTTTTTGTATGAAGTAATATTGGTAATGATTGCGAATATATTTGCACTAAATTGTACCTAACTACACCGATAAATGGCGAAAGTACCTATATACGTCATATACTAGTGATTTTATTTATAAAAACTGTTACAAATTTTTCAATGTTTCATTTTTGAGAATTTTATTGTATTTTAGTGTAATGAGATTCTATACAAAATATTAAAGTAGTTAGATACCAATGCAATGAAACGAATCTTTAGAAAATAAGTTTATATAATAGTTTAGTGTATTAGTCAAAGTACTAAATCTAAGTAGTAAATAATAAAGGGAACTAATCGTCCGCGAGTATACAGTCCATTATTTATTGTCATTGTGCTGTTTATCGTCTAAATCAAGATAAACATATTTTAGCTTCAGAAATAGAATCTTTATCACAAATAGTCATGTTTCAATGATTATCATGAGAAAATATTTATATCAGTTGGCAGATCTTTCAGCAGGTCATTGCTAACATGTCATCGTTATAAGCTCATTAAAAATTTCCACCGAGGGGCACGAACCTAACCATATAGGATGTATAGGCCTTAGTCGTCCACGCGGGCCCAGTGCGGATTGGCCGACTTCACGTACAACGTTTGAATTTCTTTTTAGGCGTGGTTTGGCGGGTTTCCTCACGATGTTTTCCTTTACCGTAAAATATTTAACTGTAAGGTAAGTTACTTGCTTATAAATAAATGCCGTTTGCATTTTGCAATGACGTTTTCAAGTCACATATGTGTTACTTTACAATGCAGCAGTGTTATTGCACGCACATCACACGGAAGGTTCGCAATAGAAGGCAGGTTCGATACAAAACATGGAGAAAATCGTACGCAAGGTCGCCTGGGCAGTTCGTAGCGATTAATGCAAACGATCGTATTACTTTGTGCTCTATGCAAGCGTACGTCGTCATTGATTTACTTAATCAATGTAGACGTATTTATACTTATATACGGGCTATAGTTTTGTTTTTTCGTAATTTATTTATCATCAGCCTATGGCTGCTCAATACAGGGCACACGCCATCCCGCGCAGTATAGCTATGGTGTGATTTATTATTTAGATTTCTTTGTTGACCTCGTCGACGTTGTAAAGTCAAATTATTTTCTATACAAATAAATATTACATTACATTCCAGGGTAGACTTTTCGTTTACAAATCTAACGAAAATACAGAACTATATTTGAAAGGGTCACAGCCATTTATTCGAGTCATGGCGGTACGCTGGTCCTATAGTGTAATTTTTTTTCAATTATTTATTGTTATACATTTATATTTTTATAAGGGGAAAATATATTGTTGCGTTGTTAAGTTTCCATATTACAGGCTAATGCTTAGTTTGGGGCTAGGTGGCGCTGTGTGAATGGCAGTGAAAATTTATTTTATTATTATTATTATCTGTATTAACAATAACAATGTGTTGTTGCATTTGTACATATTGGCTGCGATGATTTATATGATCGAAGAATATTGGTGACAAACCATATTTTCAATCAACACATGTTCCTTACCTACAGTGGCCTACTAGTCCCTCTCTTCAACCTATTGCACTGTTGGACATAGGTCTCCCCCATTTTACGGCTGATATTCTGGTGCTCCACTCTCCTTGTCCAGCCTGCACCACCACCGACCTTTCGCAAGTCGTCGGTCCATTGAAGTCGTTATAAATAATATAGGTAATATCTGTTATTGATCTATAAAATAAAATATGTACATAATAGTGAGTTAAATGTGAACTAGGTGATGCGACGGTATCGTTGAAATATCATTATTATAATAAATGCCCAACAATGCATCATGTGCAGGTAATCCAATCTCATATTTACCATAGTAGAGCCTGTTTAATATACATAAACGCGCGCGTTTGTTAACAGTAATGTAGACCTTCAAGGTATTTTCTGATTTTAATTTGCAATAATTACGGCATCCATATATAACATATTGTGCCAAGTAAACATATTTAACAATCATTCAAACATTTGTGGAATAATTTGTATATTAATTAATTATACAATATACACGAGATCTATTAATTGTGGAGTTGCAATTTTATAAATAATAGTCATTTGTTTCTTATAAGACTGCATATGTTATTGATGGGCGTGTCACTTACCATCAGGTATATAATTTCGGGTTCGTTCTCCGAGCAGTACAAACATTTGTGAGCGTGCCTATTTCTATTGGTCTTGGTGTTTCTGTGTTTAATAATATGTATGTATTTAGAAAAATAAGTTCACTCAGTTGTTTTGTACCTTTGATAGGTACAAGATCCATGCCTTGATTGCGTTGTGTGAATGTCGGAAAATATAAATTGAGTTTACTAGTCTTCCCGATCACTTAAAGATGGTAAAAAAATTAGATCGGTAATCGAACCATGCATCGCTAACCATGATCTCCAATAATAGGGTATTGGTTAATCGGAAATGGCCTTTATTGGTATATTAATATAGGTTTCAAAATGGGCCTTGCCCTGTTAACATCTAGAGGGCGTGTTATCCGGCGTGGCGCCTTATCAGATACCGTTCCGACCCGGATACGGCATATCTATTAGTAAACAAACACACAGTATCAGACAATAACAAATCTCTGAGTGCCAATTAGACATCACAAATATAGCCGCGGCTACTTAACTAATGTTATTGTTGACTTGGCAAAACATTTACTTTAACTTGTATAGGGACTATTAGTTCAAGACAATAGTTTCGAATTTTTCATTAAAGATCGGTAATGGTTCTGAAATGGTTTTTGTTGTGTGTCTAGAGTATTAATATTTATGTATTCAGGGGTATTTTAGTACTATATCCTGAGGCATACACATCGCGTTATCTTGCCCCATATTAATCAAGTAGCTTCTACTATGATAGTTAAACAACAGGTCAACATACTTATATATTAGTTTTTCTATAAAATACATATAAAACCTACACAGATAAAAAACAAGAGAACAAAAAGACATGTTTATGCAACCAAATCTTTGACCATAAACCAGAATCTACCTTTGGTAAACTTGTTGGGCATACAGAAAAAATCTGTAGTCATAATGATTTTTGATCATTATTGAATCTTGGCAAGTCTGGCGTAGGACGTCCTTCAAGGCCAATGGCCAGACGACTTACGAAAGGTCGTAATGGGGGCTGGACGAAGAAAGCGGAAGACCGATATATCGGTCTGTTTTGCCGTATTGTGGTAGAGCGTCATTGAATTTCTTAAATATGTTGCAATTTTGTTGCATTAGATTTGTACGAATTATCTAGAAAAAATATCCTAATCTGGAGTTGCTCGAAGGCATGTTACGACGGAACTTTTGCAGATACACAATCACCAAACAAAGATAGCAAAACAACTAGGTGACGGGCTATATAAAAATAAAATATGTATGCGCAGTGGCTAATAAAAGTGCCAGAATAATTCATTTTATGCTCAATCATTGCAGTCCATTGGATAGTTTTTTGTTTTATTAAAAGCTTATCCCCCTGAAATTGTGGTCAGAGACATTTTTTTTTCTTTCATATTAATTTTCTTTCCATGATTTTACAATTTTGTCCTTATTTGTATTATATATTGTGTTTTCCTTTTTATTTGCTTTTACATTTAGAATACTTATGTTTTAAATTTCTATTACTTATCTACTATACTATATTTTTGTTTCTAATTCTAATTTGTTCCATTGGATAGTTATCCCCCATATTGGTATGAAATAAAATATTGAGTATTCAAATTATAAACGAAAAATGTAACTACCTGGTTACTACATGATTCAATAAAACCATCTGATACTATGCCTTGATAGTAGACTATAATCTCAATACCATTAAGTAGTTAAAGCTAACTGTTACTAACAACGATGTTGTTTCGAAAAATACTACCTTCGGATGTTTTTCTGCCTATAGAGTTTCAAATGTTTATAAACTCTATTTGGTAGATTTGATAATTTTGTGTTCTGCCACGATTACTAGTCAAGCTTTTTGTCTGGACAATGTCTATCCATAAATTACACACTCAGCATTCGCTCATTAATGTTAATTTATATCCATAAGTCAGCAGTACTCTTTTGATATTAAGCAATGTTTATAGCAGACTCAATACATTAACTAGACTGGAACAAGTTGTGACATATAATATTTATTGAATGTAATCTTAGTTTATGAACGTAGTTTTGCAAAGTTTAGGGTGGTTCAATGGCTCAATTAATCAATATCAATTATCCATCTGTATAGGTACAGATATAACGTTCTCAGTGATTCATAACTCTTATTTATAATATATGTTATGCCTTTGTTGTTTGTTTGTTTTTTAGTTATATAGACACTTTTCTCTCTACTCAAGGGACTTGTTTTAAAATATAGTTCTATGGAATAAACATTTACATTTTGGAAAGCTAAGGACTTCTTTGTAGTGTGTCATAGCAAACAGCTACTACGCAGATTTTATTACGAATGTAATATTACGTATAAAATTTAAATTGTCTGTAATTAAAAAAAATATTCTCAATTGAGGTCGTTCTACGGCACAGTGATCTATATAGACGAAACATTTGGTGTTGCGGTTGAGAGGTCGACTGCAACACCAAGGGTTCCGGGTTCGATCCCCGGGCAGTACAAACATTTGTCTGGGTGTTTTCTATGTATAATATGGATGTATTTACAAAAAAATGTATATAAGTATGTTTATCCGTTGTTTAGTACCCATAATACAGGCTTCACGCTTAACTTGGGGCTAGATGGCGCTGTGTGAATGTCAGTGGATATTTATTATATACATACATGCTAATGCACGCTACATTAGCTGAGGGTTAAGTTACATTTCTGGTCGCCCTGACTAGTATTAAATTAGACGTGGTGTAAATGTTAGGATATCAGAGGGCTTTTTCCCTTTGAGATCGCGGATTAAGGTGAAACTGTAAAGGTCAACAGCAATCAATCACGTTACATTCGTTAATTTGACAGCTTTATTAGATATTTCGGTCACTCTTCACCCAGCTATCAATATTGACAAATGTCGCTTACAAATTCAACCGCATCGCCCATTTATCTCTTTGACTGTACGTGCTCCTTTTTGCATTGGCAATCAGTCGTTAACCCGCCAGTCTACACGGCTGTTGTGCAAGGCCCAATTAATGCACAGTGCACACCTAGTCACTCACCGGACGACAGCTCGGACGTTCAACTCTAACCACTAAGCCATTTACAATAAAGTTCAACGTATCGCCGGAATATATGCAACGTAACATAATTATGAAACAAAGATATGTTTAGAGAGGTCAAGATGATAGCGCGCCGACAAAGGAGTGAAATAATTGTCGTTACAGTAAAATGTGGAGGTTGTTTTTGTAATAACATGATTGGGATCTCTTACAAAACACTGCGTTAGTATGATATTATATACGTCCTCGACAGAAGCTAGAGGACATTCACTACCTAAGGAAGTATTTTGAGAGTATCTAGGCTTATTTTAGTTATTACGGCTAAATAAATAATAGCTGTAATTTAGTTAGAATCCCCGGTGTTGGTTATCAAACTCGTTTTTATTCAACTATTATACTTGAATTAATGTATACTATTTACGGTTCAGTGGATGTGGTCCACTACAAAGTATATACTTGTAGTTAAATGCAAATGCACATTGTAAAATGGTTTAACCTATTAAAGGCCAGAAATTGGGACACAACAGTTAATCTATTGCAGCAATTTAAATTACCGACTGCATTGGTTAAAGAGTTAATAAATATGCGATTATATCCGAAAAATTAGTTTAATTTATATCATCACAATAAGTGCGGTGCGCCAAAACTTATTACGTAAATGGTGAAATAGAATAATGGAGTTTTTCTTGTAATCGAGTAGGCATAGGTCAGGCCAATCCTACAACCCAATGCAAGTAAAACAACCCCGGATTTTTGATCCGCTTTACGGCTTTTGACCGGCATATTGCCAGCTGGGACCACATTTGGTCTTCATCGTGTGTTATGGTTATCGGAATAGCAAAGTTGCGAAGATCTGTAACCATAGGAAAGGTCGTGCCATGCTGTGGGGCGTAATCATTATCATCATCATTACAGCCTAAAATGGCCACTGCTAAACAAAGGCCTCCCTTAATGATTTCCACGCGGTCCGATCCCTAGCTGTTGACATCTTAACCTGGGCTATTACATACTTTTGAGAAATGTCAAGTAGCCCTCAGAATCGTTAATGGCTACCAACAGCCATATCCCTTTTGTCGGAACCGTATATTATTCGGAACACCAATTGTGCATCGGTGACGTCATGTAATCGACGACTATACAGCCTAATTGTGTGGTCGCTGGCTTCATATAATTTGCTCTGCCACTGGAGCCTCTAATTAATACACAAATCCGACACCCGGTTACTAACACTAATAATACTGTAGTCACCCCAAATAAAAGATCTCTGCGCAGTTGCCAACTTGTGACGTATGTATGCTAAATTTTAGTATAGACACTGTAACTTAAATGCGAAGTTTAAGTATCTTTACAAATTGAATCGAGTCATTCAGATGTCAAATTTCTCTCTTTTCAACCT
This sequence comes from Leucinodes orbonalis, assembly GCA_019425675.1. NCBI lineage: Eukaryota > Metazoa > Arthropoda > Insecta > Lepidoptera > Crambidae > Leucinodes > Leucinodes orbonalis. Next base: position 75,529 of record PQWD01009652.1, on the reverse strand, counting down.
ATCGAGGACCACTGCTGGGAAATTGGGTATAAAATGATAATAACTTCATGGTCAAATATACGAGTATCATGGCTCGTGCACAGTTTTATGTTTTACATGAATAACATGTGCTTCATTATTTTTTCTCAAATTGCCCTTTATTTGTTTTGATTGGTGTAATGCGACAATCTGTCGTATTATTGAAACTGCCGATGTAATGGACTCCATTGTGTGCATCGAGTAATGTAAACTTATTGGATTATTATGATAACAAGTTGCACTTACAATCACTATGAAGTATTGTCAAGGATTTGTAAAGTATGAGATGCGTACAAATGTCTTTTTTTGCATTACAAAGTTGTACTCGATTGAAATATGGGCAAAAGAAAAAAATAACTTATTATATTAACACAACGATTAAAAAAGGATCATTATTCTGCTCGTTTGCTCCCTATCATATTTTAAAAGAAAACACTTTGTTCAGTGTTAAAGAAATGAAAAAAGTTTGTCCTTCTAGGGCAACTTTTGAATCAATGCGCCTAGCAGAAAATAAATGGAGGATGCACGGGGAGTTTTATTACGAGTATCTCACTGATTAATGCTGTCAGCCGCGGATAGCCTTTACAGCTTCACTGGTAATTGGCAAGCGCAGTGGGATTTAAGCCTCAAGTATTAAAATATCGAGCCTTAGGTCGCCGTCGCCGAGCAGGACTCGAACATCGATTTATACTCGTATCGTTTGGCGAGCGTATAATATGACTTTCAGCCTTAAACATTTATACTACGTGCCTATGGGCGTCCCAGAGTGGGACTCGAACTTCGGCCTAGGGAGTTGCAGGGAGGACTAGGTAACTCAATATAAGTTTGAGGAGTAAAGCGGCCCGGCACACACCGGTTAAACGAATAGGGATTGAATGAACCTATGGGGAATCGCGACGATTTTCGGGGAGGTGCACAATTGATATTTATTTTTTGATGGTTTTGTGATGAGCATTATATTACAGCTTTGATCTTTCCTCGCGACAACCAAACCCGACTGGTGTATAAATTCTAACTGCAGGGATAGGCCTTACCGTACAGAATGGCTATGGGAAGATCGGGCCTGCCTAATAGGTTATAGGCCCGATGTGGGTTGGAGGGTTTTATGTCCTAGTCAATCCGGAAAACTGAAAAAAGTGCTGCGGTTTTCCGCGGGATTCGAACCTACGTCCCAGTGTATTTTAATGGTATTTGTAAAATTAACATCACAATAATAAAATTCAGATTACGTTTTAGCTAATGTCGGTATTAATTTGAAAATCTCAATTTAATTAGTGACATGACCAAAGTTTAAGCCAGACACCATTTAACCTTAATTCGACATTGATTCTTGGAATCGTGGTTATTTCGAGTTCTTAAAAATTCAAATTTTTGCATGTAACAACTTGTACTAACAATGAATATATAAGTTAGATACGCGAATAAAGAATTGATTTTTGGAATACTTTCTAGAAATGTTATTTTAATATTGAGAACGTAATTTATGCAGCGAAAAACTTACAAGCAACTTCCTGTTAAACATACAAAACGTTTTGTTTTAATGAAAATTTCCATGTCTTTACTATGTTTAGTGACGTGGGTATTGTATCTTATGAAAGGTGCTTTTTACATAGCACGAAATACGTGCGTATTTGTTTTTAATATCATTAAGCTTTATTTGATTTTTACGTTTCATTGCGGCCATAACGGGCCTCTTAAATTTTCATCGAAGGCTCTATGATAAGGCAAGCGCTATGCGCTATGGTTAACGATTGCGATAGTAAAGTAAAATGAGAATTTAATGGTGGGTCATGGAAAATGTCTCGAGTTCCTCCATAGTTCGGAAGACAATATGTTGGCTTTTTTAGAATGGTAGTGGTACTTATCTAATAACTCGCATATTTCAGCTTGACTAACAGTCCGACCGATTTACAATCTTTCATTCAGCCATCATGTGTCGCATTTTCTCTGCAGTAGCTTTTTAAATATGGGATAGTTAAAATTGATTAATAATGCTAACGGTAGAAAAATATAATGAATAATTAAATATTATTAGAATTAATGATTTTTGGGATATTATTTAATTACTGTCTTTACAGGGTTGTTTATGTACTGTCAAAGTCTATAAGACCTTGTTTAATCACAAGATTATTATTGATGAAATAAATTACTAAAAAATATAATACCTATAAGCAAATACTTGTTCTCTTTACATACATCAGATATTACCCGTACTAGCCCCTTTGCGGCAAATTCTAGATAAAATACTAGAACCGATTACGGCCATTTCCCTCGTGAAACTGCTTCCACAAGCAAACGCGTTGAATATTAATGATATCAATCTAGTTTATAAATGCATTGATTTTAATGGAACTCTTGAGAAAGTTATAATGATTTTGTATATATAAACACTCGGAGGTTTAAACAGGAATGAGCGAAAATGTACTTAAACGCATTAAGTAACATAATGATTAATTTCACCATTGAAAAGTACATTTTATGCGACGAACAATATTCATGTCATTGAAATCAACTTGTATTTACATCGATTTGAAACGTAATTGATTATAATAAGTTTATTATCAATATAGAGTTTCATAACAATGAGCTTAGTGAATTAATTATATAGTTGATAGTTGTTTTTTGTTTGGGCCATTGTCCAAAGCCAGTAATTTGGTAAGCTTCGCTTCATTCAACTCGAAGGACAGAAGTGCATAACTCTCCATTTTTCAGGGGATGCTATCAGGCATTGCACTGGGTACCTTTCAGTCGACTCTGTATCGAGCCTTACTTCTCATAACATGATATTTTCTAATAAAAAGTTCTGGCAACTGCGCAGTCTGTTTCTTTTATATTGTTCATGGGATGTGCACAACTTTCGATAGACCATAAAAAGGTAGCGAGTCACATATCTTCAGGTCGAGTGACAGGCTTGAATAGCCCCCGAAAAAAACAAATAAGAGTAATGTATATGAAACTACAAAACGAATTTCCTTATTTTCAGATGCGTCGCGTAGCCCAGTTTAAGTTGGACCACGCAAACGTTTTGGATGGATTGATGCCAGATCAGGAAGAAGATGCATTTATCAATCACAGAATCGCAAACGTACTGAAGGATCGGGACCACTTAGGAAGGAGAATTTTGATTGTCAACTGTGGAGGTAAATTTTAATAATAAATTTAGGACGTCTATATTGACACAACATAAGATTTGAGACCTCGATTTGAATGGAAAACCTATAAAGTGTAGTGAAATTACATAGATTTAATTGAACTATACGAGTATATATTTTTATTTGGTTAATTACGTTTATTGTTGATGAATATAAATACAAATGTATTTTGTTGCTACTTGCAACTTTGAGTATTTCGTCGCTTTCGGCCTAAATAAACAAGACATTTCTTTTGTTAAAATCACTTTTATAGTTAAAAGTCATTGTTATCCTTGAGATATGCATCGCTTTTTACAGCCTACGGGTTTTTATTTGATAAATCGTACATAATTAATGTTTCTACATACAATGCACATCCTTAGGCTTAAAATCTTAATTGTTTGGAAGCGGATACCAATGTAGAGAGACCTTGGATGTGTAAACACGTATAAAATATAAGAGGTGGCATCGTAAATGCCTTCAAAGTATAGTGGTTAGTAGAATAGTCCAAATGACTTACGAAATATAAGATAAGCAACTAAGTAAAATCTTCTTTTAGTCAGTTATTCGCAAAAACATCTAACTGTTTCGTAAATTAAGAACGAAATATGTAACTTTGTTGCTGACATTACCATTATTTTGTAAGGAGCGACATCACGCAGAACCTTTTTCGGTTGAGCGTCTTAGGTCAATTTCTTGTCTTGGCAAGAACCTTTAACAATAGTACGAAACGAGTTTAACTTTCGTCTTTACTTCAACAGTTTTTTGTCTTTCTATTCTCTTTGATCACGTCGAGCACAGATTTATTCATCTCTCAAGCAGTCTTTCTAATTACTATCAACCTTTATAAATACTTTTAGAAGTTCCTTGTGTCTTTGTGGCATTTTCTACGATTAGCAGACGTGCTTATTTCAACATGCTATATTAAATAAATAATTAATATAAAAAATATATATTTCAATAAAAATATGAGTGCACTTAAGCAATATCTTAAGGTCTTGCACATAATTCTGGTAATTGTTGAAGCGGAAACAACTGCTATATGACGACAGTATATAAATATAAATTTTCTGACAAATACTTGTATTGTTAAGTATAATTAAACATAATTAAGTCAGAGTACAAAAATAATAGTATCAAAAATAACTTATATATTACTATTTTAATTTAATAATTTCCTCAGGATTATGGGATCCCAAGAAAATCAGCGTGGACCAAATGTTCAGAATCTTCTACCTGATCCACGTAGCGTCCATGCTGGAGACGGAGACTCAGATCATGGGCAGCGTTATCATCATGGACTTCAGCAACATGGGGTGGTCACAGGTTAGTTAAATTTACTTTTTTAGTACACGATTGTACATGGGCTGATGATGACGATTATAATGACTCACAATACTTTCTACGAACTAGGTATCTTCCTTAATGAAGATGATGTCCAGCTTGTGTAATGGATTCCACATCTTAGGCAGATTGATTAATTAGATGAGCATTTATTTTATGTTTTGATAAGGAAAACAAGTCATGTATTTTTTTGAGAACTTAAATGAGGTTTAAATAAAGGTTATTCAAAGATACGCTGACGGAAAGATCTGTTATGCTTTAAACATATTATGTCACACGTGTGACATACATAAATATACTTCTGTATAGCAACACGTAAAATGATTTCATATTATGTATAATCAAAGTACTTAAAAATTTAACAATTAGTCATTTATGAAATTATTGTAATAAAACACTTAAGGGCTCAATTATTATGTCAGTTACGTATTTCGAAACTAGCCGGTGTCATATCCTTGCCCTTTTAAACTGCAATACTAGTAATTGTATGACACGCAACTAAATTGTTTTAATGCAAAGCTATGATGATAGGCAATTATTATTTTTGTAATTTTTGAATTATGTAGGACTTCTGTTGTAATAGAATATGGCTTATAAGTAATTTAAAGTTGAATGATCTACATATTGTTTGATAAGTGTGTTCCGTACTTAGATAAACAATAAACTAACATTCCGTCTAAACTGTACGTTGCTTTTACTTTAGTTGAAATTAATTTATGAGTAATTGCCTCATTTACGACAACATTTCGCGGTATCGGTTCGATTAGTTGACTTGTTTTTTTAACTATTTTATAATTTTAAATAGTTGTTTGTAATAATGAAGAGTAAGACTTAAATAATGTAAGAGTTATTGCTACTATTATTATATAAATATAAAACAGAGAGAGAGAGAGAGTATTTATGATGTTATTTATTCCCTTTATTTTATATCTTTCACCCCCATACTTTACCTAGTGTAAATATTTAGTTATTTTAATTCTGACTGTTATCCCATTCCCCCTTTAACCAATTCTTTTGCCTCATGCGCGGAGCACTAACATAATATTATAATAATTAAATTACAGAATAATCTTAAACTAAAAAGAGTACGGACCATGAGTCTGTAGATGTAATTTTATTAATAAAAAAAATTAATAGTAAGACGAGGATGTATTTATTTCATTAATAAAATAAATCATAATTAGAAATTATTCGGGACATGTAAATCAAAGACAGATGTTTTTGATTTTGATGTCACGAATTAGCAAGTTCCCTGTAATTTTATAATGGGTTTACTGATTTTAAGGTTTTTTTATGTTTACGGCGTTATAAGCGCCAAGTCAAGTATTATTGGGGAATTGACTGCTTTCTCGTTAAATAACAAATAAAGCAAGCTGTCTCCTAACAACTTTATTAATATTAGATAGTAACGATGACCTTGGCCGTCTAATAATTGACTTAAATTACATAATAAATCAATTCTTATTTAACCTATTTTACTGACGCAAGTTCGTTACTTCCATTGTTCCTACTTGAATGTTTGCAATTCAAAGTAAACGATCGCACAAAGGCAGTCGATAATAGTATTAATTATGTATTTGGAATAATCTTAAGTATCAATTTAACGTTTACAGTGAGTGATGCGTAGTTAGGTTTGCTGAAAAACGTACATTGTGCTAGATAATAATTATTGTTTCGAGTTTCGACCACAGTTTATTGTGGCAAAGAATGAAGGTTGAGTTTTCATATCGACACGTGGTCCTAATGAAAACAACATACCTGCAATAACACATATTGGAAAAACTGGTGCACAGTGCCACGTGTGGTTACGCGCTAATAGCCTTTACGGATTCTTTTATAAAGGTCATAGCTGCTTGCACAAGCGTTTGGCAAGCTACCACGGCGACATACGTTATTCAGGAAATTATTGTTCAAACAAATAACCGTTTGTGCTAGGTCATTGCTCTGATATCGCGTAATCAAAACAATTACAGTCTTTGTATCTATTTTCTTGCTCTTTAAGTGTTATTATCTCGGATAACGTCAATGTCTGTGACCTAGATATCGAGTCCTATGTCAAACCATATACATATAAACATGATCTAAGTATTGAGTACCTATACTACGGTTAGCACTTGGTTGTATTTCATACTTAAAAGAGATAACTGAAGATTACTTTATAGTTTTGGAACAGAAATCGTGTGCTTTCTTAAGGGAAAATAATCTTCATAATTAAATTTTAAACAATTGCTCTTTGTTATTGACTAATGCCAAGCCAATCAAAATGGCCGCTATTTACGGCGAAATAAAATTTTAACGAATAAATATAATATGACTTAGTTGTCTAGCTGACAATTATTAAATGATAGTGACAGATTTTGTTTCAAATTTAAAGAGAGTTCAGAGCACTAAAAACGTTTTAGAAAATAAAAAAGCCTAAAAAGTGATGTTGAGCAGTGGCGTAGCGTGCCTTGGTCGGGCCCTGTATCGACAATATAATTTATAGAGCTAAGTAAACATTTTCTTAAGATGTACAATCAAATATACGTTTATAGTTAGAGAATTATCACTTTCCTCAAGAAATTGAGCAAACCAAACGATTATCACTTGTCTTTAATAATTTTAAACTCTATTCACTTCAATGACGGCTTTTTTCATACATTGTGGATAAAATTTTCAAAATTTTGTAAGGGTCTCTGTAGCTAGAGGCTGTGTTATTGATACGGTATGTCTGTGTTATTGATACGGTAGCCCTCTTTGGTTACATCCGAAACATAAAATGAAAAATGAAGAACTGGTATTTTATTAATTTAGTAGGTACTCTTTTAATAAATGCTCCCACCATTTAGCATTAATTTCTGAAAACTTTCAGTAAATACTTCACTAAATCCGAAAACAGTATTTTGTATACTTCAATTTTGTTCAACAGTAAAAAGTATAATTTAGTGAACAACAGTGTAATACTGTTGAAAACAGAATAGTTGGCAAGGCAACCTTAGGTTTGAATCTCCTTTCACTCGAGCCGTCGTTCTGAAAGTATGTGTGTGAATGAGGGAAGCCATTATTAACAACAATCTACTGTGATTCACTAAGGTCTCCAACAATAGAATTGTGTTTACCCTGATGATAGGCACAGGCTTAATCACCACGCTTGCTGTGATTGTGATATTCTTCATATAAAACGGACTACATTGCTCAGTGCTCTAAGAGACTACAACGTGCTAATGTGATCTAGTGCGTTTTCCACGCTTATGAAAGTATAGGGTAATTTAATCAACCAATCTTTAATTTCCAACACACACAGGCCTTTCCCACAACGAAGTCATTGGAAGATCTCTCCCTATAAATTTTGAGACTTAACTATGAATGAAACTTAAACAAGACATTTTGACTTGCAGTTAATTTTACGTTGCTTCACTACAAGATTGTGTATTTTTGTGTTCAATGGACCACAGGAAGATTAAACAGTACTACGTGTGTATATATATGATAGATTTTTATATTAAACAAAAAATGGTGATAAAAGGACGTATTTCATCTTTTTTTTCTAACACCGCCATAAGAAATGTGAATGCATAAAGCGGCAATGTATTGTAAACGCAATTATTTGTAAAGTATTTGAGTGGCATGATTCACGGGGTACTTCATCCTGCATTATTTTGTCATGTATATTTCAAAGTACAAATAAGTGCATATAGCACTTAAGTATCAATGTACGCTAGGTATGTAACAAAGAACAAAGTCTGCATTAGGTTTCATCGCCCTTTCCATTGTTTCATTATCTTTGTTTATATGCGTTGTTATGAAATTGATATTTGTCATCGCGCCAACAATTTAGTGAAATGAAACATGGGCCCAATATAGTCATATATCTCGTTTGAGAAAACATATTCATGGAATAACATGTACAATTGTACATCCCTTAATGATTGATAAACTAGTAGGTATAGCCTTACGAAAAGTGGAATGTGTCGAGTTTTGACCAAATTGAGACATGTTTTTGTCTGAAGCATCTGTTTAAAATAAAGTACTTAGTTCCAATTTTGGTAATCAGTCAAATGTTATTTTAAATTTAATCATTCCGCACTATTTTATATTGGGAGTTTTAATTTCTTCTTATCCCAATTATTTCGATAGTAGCCAAACATTGATTTTCCTAATAATAGAAATCGATCTGTAATACATTACATCACTAGCGGATTACTGACCGAAGCTTTTTTATTTTCTTATCATGTCGTTTGAGGAAACTTTTGTGAAACGCAGTGGAGATTGGTCGCGATAGATGATGATGCCAACTACTTTGGTAAAAGGTAACGATAACTCATCAATAAAAATAAACTTCAAAAGCCCTTTAGGTTAGATGTTGGATAAAACCAATCTCGACAAAACAATCAAAGGTAATTTTTTTTAAATCATGCTATAGGTGATCTAGGCTAGCAAGGTAGTTGACACTCCAAATATTAAGAATTCATAACGAAATTTTTTAAATCATCAATATTTATGCAGAATTTAACACGAGCGTTTATCTTTATTTATATTTAAATGTTGAACCTGGGTTATTCCATCATCAGTTATAGGTATTGTCAGCTAAAAAAATACCTTGCTATGAAATATAAAAATAACTTAAGCTTAACTGACAGGGTAAGATCTATTAAGAAAATGATGAATTTGGCCAATAGTTTTCAACTTGGCAAGCAGGTTAGGGTTTCTCAAATACAAAATCTATGCAAAGTCAAGGTTGAGCTTAATAATTATAAAAATAATAAGGCACTCTAAGTACCGAAAAGATTGAACACTTCAAATTAAGTTACAATAAAAAGAATCCAGTATCAAAATCATGAATATTTTCATGTCGGTTTAACATGACAATTACTGTTTGTCAAATATTCTTCAGTATTATTGCACATTATTATATTAGTGCCCAAAACTGTACCAGATGATCTAATTGTCGTCTGCGAAGTCTAAACACGGGCTATGAAAGGTCACAACTGTTCCGATGGAGTTAGTAACTATAATCCGTCAATTAAGGCTGCCGATCACGTATCAACTCGTTTTGTTGTTAGGCTATTATCCAATTCTTTGAGGACAAAAACGTACAAACATAACTAAGTTCCTGATCTTGTTTGTATTTGTTGATCGGCTGGTATCGGAAATCTGTTTTGGCCAAAGGAAAATTTCAAACCTCAGGGTTTCAGTTCAAGGGGCGTCACGTCCGAGGCTAACAGTTTGTTTATTCTGAAGATGCAAGTGTGAATAATCTATAACAGGTTCAAATTAAACGTGCTAAATGCACTCTAACTTTTTCGAGTTTGCAGTTTTTATTTGACTTACAGATTACAGGCTACTTTGTTTGATCTGCCGAAACGACTTCCATACATTTTCTGTGATCATTGTCATTTGCCTCTATTTCCACCTGAAATGCTATATATTTAGCAGGTCCAATCGTATCTTTTTTGGGTATAGTTCAGTACGATTTAATATAGACAGTTACCTACAAAAATAGCCTTCTTTGCCTTGCTATAATTTTGATGTCAAAGAGAATCCTTCTTTCTTAATCTTTGAAATATGTCGCAATTGTTTCTTTGAATTCCGTTTGTTAATTTGTCACAATCTTAATAAGTAGCGTACGCAGGTTCTCCTAGATACAGGGTTTCCCTAGTTTTGTGTCCCCTGGTCTAATAAACGCATCTTCTGTGTTTCTGTTACTCCGTTCTGTATTTAATTCATGTATGTTGGATTATCGTGTGAAAATAAATAAATATAATAAATATCAATAATCAATGCACACGAACTGATAACCTTATTGTTAATATTGTAACGTTATCCTGATATGCAGTGAAACCAAATTTAAAAAGTGAAAATGTTTCTTAGTTAGTTTACGCATTGAATTCCGAAATTAAAACGAGTTTTGACATGAACCTATACTTTAATGAAGTTAAATATAATCCAAAATAACTTATTCAGATAAAAATGTTCTTCCATTTAAATCGTTGCCATTAATTGCCTAAGTTCACTAAAAAGGACTCTTGTAAATCCATAAAGTTCAATGTGGATTGTATTCGTTATATAAGACTTACCAATGCCTTATACAGGAATGTATGTTTTTGTGCCGGATATTTGACCTAGAAGTTAAGCACTTGACCATGAAATCAAAGATTATGGGTTTGAATCTCGCAAAGTACAAGTGGATGAGTGACAAACGTTTGTGATAGATGCTTGTGTATATTTAAACGTTAAAGTAGTTGGTAATAATGGGTAGAGTCTATATTAGGGCTATGTAGGTCGAGGGCTTTATTTCTGTAATGATTTTTGTAGTTGACAGGAAATCCTACGATACCTTCAATTTACTTGTAGAAATCGTGAATGTACGGAAAGCCTAGATGATGCTTCTGCATTGTCTTAAGGTTGTTCCAGTAAATTATAGAGGATGTTTAAAATTTACTGTAGTCTCACAGCCTATTTGATTCTCATACACATCAAAAGTATTCTGATTTTAAAGAAATGGAAATAACATGAAGTGGCGACGTCACAGCTCATCGAATTAATTCGCTCATGTAATTGAAATTCGTTTCAATTAAATGGTCACTGGGCTGTGCCTTCGAAGTTAACTTAAAAGTTGCGATTTAGATTCGTAGTCAATTAACAGCAGTGACAACACTATTCTTTGTATCTCATCTTATCTGGTCTATACGACGACCAATAACCAATATTTTAGTCAAACATCCGTTCTGTGTTAGGTGAAGGAAGTTGATTTTCCTTAAGGCCGGTAAGGACAAACTTGACCGGGTAAACACGTAAATGGTAAATAACTTGCCTGTATTGACTTCTTATTAAGAAGATTTAAATAAAATGTAATCATATTAAAATAATCTAATAAAGGAATAAGAACTAGACAAACAAGAGCCTTTATATGTTTGCAGAGCAATGTTTCTGTGGGTGCAATTGATCTATTTCCGATGGGGAAAACTTGTTGAGCATTATTATTGTCCATCATAATCGTTTCAGTCGTATAGTCCACAGTTGTAGGCCTTTCTCGTCGTTAAGTAAGTACATTACAACCGCCATGCTGGTCTCGTGCGTATTGGCCTAAATTATTATTAATTGTAAAACGTATTGCTCCTGAAATTGTATGATAGCAATGTAAGATACAATTCAATATTACATAGCTACTGATATTCATAAGGGGCTAATGGTGTTTAGTGTGATAAAGAGGATATCATGACCATATTCATGACCTTATTCCTATATAACTTAAGCAGGCGCAGCATTGTGCATTTCGTACAATTACTATTCGTTAACTCCCCAAGAAAATATATTCAGCTATATCCTTACGGACACTACGAAATTCGTAAATTTCGTAGTATCTAAAATAGTCGGAATCTACCATTTCCCTTGCCTACTGTTCACAGGCGATAGTGGAATCATCTTACGTGTCATGCTTATATGCTTGGTTCTGGTATCACTACCATTATTATACTTTTTTCACTACCATTGTTGTATCTTGGTTGTATCACTACCATTGTTTTGACGACCCATGTGGTGTAATGGTTAAGACGTCGGGTACTACACCAAGGGTTCCGGGATCGATAATTATAAATGTTGCTGGCAGTCAAACCTTGTCTAAATGATTGAATTCATAAATTGGGGGACATTGGTAAAGCGACCCCAGAGCCCTTGACTCCTTGGATGTTTACTCGGTTTTCAACTTTGACCTTTGTGGTATGGCGGTAAACCACAAAGAGGTTTATAGCAACATTTGATGCGTGAACTAATTCCTAAACTGCATTATATTATGTAAGCCATGTAGTCAGGACATTATATTTATTACTTTATACTATAGGTATCTATTTGATTTAAAAAATACTAGGTGGTAGACTCGGTACTGAGTCGTCTAGGTAGGTAACACCGCAGTGCCGTAAAGAGGTTTTTACACTTCTGTGTTTCGGGACTGTAACTAGTTAAATAACCGGGTATGAGTGACATTACATCTGTTGTCTCGGGTAAAGGGCTGCACCCTTAAAAGTCAAAGTGCTTAGGCAGGGTTAGGAGAGTAATGACATGTACTGTTATTAATTTTCACCAACACTGCATCTGTCATGATCAGGAGTATCACTTACCTCCAGGTGAGTGCATTGACCATGCTGTTCACTTTATGAAATAATAAAAAAATGCTATGAAGATGAGAAAAAAAGAGTTGAGAATCGGGGTTTTCATCCTTCAGTTATTTTAAACAAATTATTTTGGTCTTTCCAGGCATTGGCGTTTACACCATCATCGTCAAAACGGCTGCTGTCATTCATACAGGACGCGATGCCGATGCGGCTGAAGGAGGTCCACTTCATTAACCAGCCTATGGTGTTCAATGTCGTATGGAAAATGTTTAAGCCTTTCATCGGGGATAAGCTTAAGAACAGGGTAAGTAATTCTTTTGGTCTCATTTTGATACTAGTAGAAATATTAAGTCATATACTACATTGGACCAACGGGAACCACAGTCAGTCACAACTCGGCTAGCTGACATCTTACTTTGGTAAGCATGGTGTTCTATTAAATTTTTAAAGGTAGGTAGGTACAAAGCAAAGAAAAAGGTTAACCTGTTGGTAAGTACCATCACACGTATGGAGACTCGTTGCTTCTCCGAGCAGTGCCGGATTAAGACTACTCGGGGCCCTAAGCAATCCACACTTGTGGGGCCCCCCTGTCAGTATGTCAACAGGAATTAGTAGCATAGCGCAGTAGTTGACAACATAGGTAATGATTTTTCACTTTGTGAGTGTTAGTTTTGTCAGTGAGGTTAGGACATTGCAGGCTATATCACCTGTTTCTCCTAAAAGAAAGACGATTCCGTGCTTCGGAGGGCACGTTTAGCCGTCGGTCCCGGCCGCCTTCGAATTGTCGTTAATCAAAAACCGCGCCAAAGGCTGTTAAGCGGTTTCAAAACTCTGAAACAGGGACTTGTGTGGGGTCAGTCCACTCGCTAAGAAAAATAACAAGAATTTGTCTTTAAAAAAACCTACATGATTAAAAAAAACAAGAGTAACATACTCGAATCCGCGCACTGCGAAAAAAACGCAAGTCGATTTTGCATGAAATTATTTTTCACCGAACATAATCGCAGTGCGCGCATAGGTTACTATTGAAGAACATTAGTATTTCTGTAAAATAAGATGAAAATATATTAAACGTACTTTGGAAGTGGAGTAGGTGCCACAAAAATAAAAACTAAAGTACCTATATTTAATTATTTACAAAAAAAAATGCGCCTTGCGGCTTTTTCGGGCATTCACTGATGATGATTTCCCAGTAAACCTTCTGTTCATTTTTTTTGTGCTTCGTCGGGGGCCCCCCTGGACGTGGGGCCCTAAGCTAGTGCTTAATTTGCTTAAGGGTTAATCCAGGACTGTCTCCGAGGCTACAAATGTCCATACTTGTAGCTTCGAATTAGCTACTAGTGCGATGCCCATCTTTAAGCCGGCCGTCCACCGCCAACTAAACTAAGTAAAAACTAAGCTAAGCTGGAAGTAGGGGGCGCTTAGTTTTCTTACTTAGTTTAGTTGGCAGTGGACGATGGCTTTAAAAAGGACCTTTAAAGAGGGAAAGCAAATGGTTTTGTCAAGTTTTAGGACTCCTGCGGAAATCACAGGGACTGTGCAAGTCATCGTGTAAGGTTGTTTCACACCGATCTTCTGAGAGGACGAGGTTACTCTCTTTCGTGCAGAAACATGGCTCTTCCACACTTAAAATTATTGAAGTTTAGCAGAGACATGTATAGCTGATATGATGTCCAGTCGTTAATACCAACGGCCTAATATACACATACATATATGAACTGTAGTGCAAATAATCCTGTTTTTCCATTTCAGATCTTCTTCCACGGCTCGAAGATGCCCTCACTCCACAAGCACATCCCGGTGACCCACTTGCCCAGCAACTACGGCGGGGAGCTGCCCGCTGTCGACTACTCCTCCGCCGACTGGTTCCCCGTGCTCAAGGACTGCGAGCAGTTCATACAGACATACGGCTCCTATGGCTTCGCGAAGAAAACGTAAAACCATTATTTATTAGATTTTTATATAGATCCAATTGACGAGTACCACACAACGCGATAATTTTGTTACAAAGAAAAAAAATAACCACTAGCCGAACAATCTTTGTCATTTTTATGCGTATCTTTCTTTGTCTTTGTATAGTAATGCCAGTTTGAATCATCCAACTATGAGCCTCTGCCGAACGTAATGCCATCTACTAGAAATTTTGTTTTTCGCATGATGTGGATTTTCATTCAAACTGCTAAAGTGATCAAATTTATTTCGTTTTTGACGAATATGTATTTTTAAGCTTAATTTAAATCAATTTTTTGATGAGAATATAAGAAAAAAATTATTTATAAGTGTGGGGCTTTTTCTTTAATACATCTTATGTTACTTCTTTAACATATTTTTATATGATTGTAGACGGATAGATGGAATAGGTAAATATTTATATCTAGTGTAATATGAGCACCGGTAGTATAATGTAATGAATGATTTTATACCAAAAAACATAAAATGGAAGCTAAAACAACCGGGAAATCACATATCAAGTAATGTGTTAGCTTAGCTTTCTTTTATATTCCAAATGAACTTGTTAGAATAGGTGCGTAAGTTTTAAATATTAGGTGTTTACGAACTCTCGTAGAATTTACGTTATTGTCGTATAATGTGCATAAGGTTATTGTCTAGAGTGGCATATTCGAATATCTGTGGGTCTGTGAGCGGAACTCATGACATGTGTGCTGGTGTGATGTCGATGATTGACAAGCTTTCGTTAGGCGACATTGCATACTCGTATTGCAATATTGCTCCGGGTAAATTTTAATTGTTTGATTAATTTTGTATTGTTTGTATACATCGAATTTTATATTACTACTAATTATTTATATAATAAAAATAAAAACAACATTGATCCACTATGTATCCACTTTATTTTCGTAAGGTTTATCATTAAAACTTTTATGTTGACAATACGTAAGCATTATAAAAATAAATAAATAAAGTGCTTGTGCCTTTCCGAATTACCATTGTTAAAAATATATAATTAAACCTCAATTACTCGATTTTATTAACAATTCTTATGAAAATATAATTAGATTACAAACCTGTACTATATTAATATTGAATGTCTTCAAAAAATGTTAAAAGTTCAAACAATGTCCTGTAACGAAGGCTGTGTTTTGATTTACGTGTCGACTTAGCATTGAGGCTGTGAATGTGATTTAATGCTGTGCCAGTACCATATTTATCCATAATTAACTCATCCGAGTAGAAGATGATGGCAAAACATATGTCTGTAGGTATTTTTATTGGTTAAAATATATTTGTTACCTATATCTTTTACTATTGCAGCTTCGATTGTAACTGATTTAGTTAGTTTTATTGTAAATAGTTCTGCGCAAGATATTGTTTGCAATGTTTGGTCATGTGTTAGAAATTATTCGATATTATAACACGACTTGACTTACTAAGGCCATGCTATGAAATGAAATAAAGAACTATTAAATTCCATTTAATTTAAATCTCATCTATATATCTGACAAAGTACAGGCTATAGCTTTGTGCGCAAAACTTGCTAATTCCGTCTAAAACCCGTTCAATGTTTGGGTCCACAGATCAAATTATTAAACGAGCCGTCAGTAATTTAGCCTTGGAATTTTTATGAGCCTCAGTAATTTTATATTGGCAAACATATTGTCTCGCATTTACCACAATAACTACAAATGAAATGCAAGGATGTTGATTTAAAAATGTGTGTATCTTCTAATGCAATCTTGATGAAATATGACATTGTAAAATATGTTTTTGCTATAAGTTATTGACGTTGAATGTTAATTGTATCTATAAATATAAAAGTAGTGTCATAGTGTTAATATTTTTTTACAACGATATATCTCTCTGTGCCTTATTTTGTAGTTATACTTTAGGTGCAAGAATCGGTGCATTCCAATATTGTGTATTTTGATAATTGATATAATTTTAAGTAGACATTAGCTCTGCGGCGATATATGGTGATTATAAGATGTCGTTAAAGACCTAATGTTTTGACTAAACAATACCTGTACTGCTCAAGTAGATAGTGATATACAACCTGTTTTGTTTTCGGTTGAAATATTAGTAAAGGTCATTGGTAATAAATGCTTGGTTTTTATTTAAACTCCTGGCCGTTTAGTTTGATTATAGATTTAAATACCTCTGAGTTGAACATAGCTATATAGTTTATAATTATAACTTTTGTAGGGGTCTTGATTAATTTTCCATAGTTTAAGTTGCTTGCGCTCCAATCAAGGTTAACTAGTAAAGTTACACGTGAAGGGAAAATAGCAAATGTTGAATCAGGCGCTATATATATAACTACATTATAATGATATATTTGACACATCATTTTAATTCTTAATAAGCCTCGATGCCAATATCTTTATGTTAATTTAAACGTGATTATTAATCAATCCTCGATATGTAGCGATTTCTACAATAATGTGCTGATCATGATATGACAAATTATTTGTTTTTTCTGATAAAGTTTTTGCGGTTGATCGCTGATGGCCTTCACGGTCTTGCTAGGCAAGTGTAGAAGCTAATAGTAATAGCACATAGTATTTTACTTGTTTTTTCGAGACTAAGGGCGACCCGTAGGTACGAGAAGTCGGCGCGCCTAGATGCCGCGGCGTTGCGTTAAGGCTAGGTTAACAGTTCATTATATGTTTCAAAGTAGTGCATAAACCTCAGAGTAAATATAAACTACTATTGATACTCTAAGGTATAAACTGAGTGCCAATTAAGTTGAAAAGACGATCACTAACTGTTTATGATTTTACGAACGAGTTGCTCTGAAACATTTGACCACTTTGAAGGGACTTGATAAACTGTAGGTGGTAACTCCGAAGAACGGAATCATCTTTGTTTTCTAAATAAAGTGATTCAAATAAGGAAAAATTGCACAAACTGACGTTTCCCCGCGGGATACGAACCCACCACATCTGAGTCGAGCAGCCGTATGAAAATGAAAAGTTTTCATGTAGTTTGGGTCCTACAGAACACTTATGAATGTCAAATTAAGCTACCACTGGTTCGAACGGTAGTTTTCTATTGAGAAGAATCCAGCAAGAAACGCATGCTGCGCCCACTAGACTACGGAGGCAATATATTTTCAACATATACATTATTATTTATGTAGATATGTGGCATCTGTCATGATTCCAAAAAAGCGACCAATGCACTATGAATTTGCTTACTTTTCACGAAATTTAACATTCTATTAGTATACTGCCTGTCTCATACCTTGACCCAGAGCATAGCGATAATAATACTTATGAGTGCTTACTGGCAATCAAGTCACATTTTTAATCACATAAGAATCTTTATGCAGAAGAACTTATACATGATCATACTCAGCTTAAGTCGGGTTCTTATACATTATAATAATTATATATACATAGATTAATAACTATTTTAGAATTAATTGAAATAGACATCAACGGGTAAAGAAGAACTGGTTACCAACATTTGATTAGATTGCATGCTTTCAGAATTCAAAAGTGACATTAAGTTAGCTAAATCAATATAGTGTCTGAAAATAAGAACAGTAAAATCAGCAGGTTTTCATATATCAACATGTAGGTAATAAAAGTAACGTAATAAAAACAAGTGAGTATGACGTAATGATTTGATATTTATACGCAATATTATTACAACCAAGTTTCCTAAATATAAAAAAAGAATAGAAATTTACATTTACTTTGACTCCATCTGACGTAAAGGCCATAGGGCGTCTGAACCGGAGCGATCGCGCTGCTTCCGCGCGAACTCGCGGTGTGGAGGGATACCGTTAAGATGCGCGGGCGCAGCACCGGCCAGTGCGACCGACACTCCACACCGTACGGACACACCGCGCTGTCAAAGTAATTTTTATATTACAATTTCGGAGCTTTCTAAAACACGTTTGAGAGAGATTGTCCCACTTTTCCCAACATCTTATATTAGTGTTGTGATTGCGTTTTATATTGACTGCAAAGAAATAACAATATCTGTGTCGAGATCAAATAAAATGCAAGTGAAGGGCCCGATATTTGCGACATAGACACAAAATTTTGTTGCACATACATTGGACGTTATAAAACTACAATTTATCACTGAATATTTGATATATACTATATTAAGTGTAACCTATAGTTTAAATCAAAATGGATGTACAATTAGACGCTAATGGTACTCCCTATGTGACATGGGGTGACCACAAAATATGTCTTGAAAAGGATCCTGTAATCGAAAAAGTATACAGAGAAAAGGCTGAACAGGAACTAAGGGAGACTCCGGAAATCGTAGCCGCAGCCATTATAGAACTACGGAAACTTTTAAGAGGTACGTCTCTAATTTTTTTCGTTTTCTTTGTATATTCTTACGAGCATACCGATTAATATGCTCAAATGAATTTGATGAAATTAAAAAATCATCTGCTTTGCCAAAAATGTGGTGCAGCTAAGCATAAATTATCGTAATACGTGATTGCATTAAGATTACCGTAGAAACAAGAGATAAATTATAATTTATATCTGGGTAAAGGTAATTCAAATTATGATTGTAGTTCCATAGACTGATTATTTGTGATAATGATAATCAATACTGTTGAATAAAATTGTGTAGTATTTAAATGCATGACCACGTTTTATCTAAATGACAACTAGTAACGAATTAGTTTTTATTTTTATTATTATCACCTACTACTAACTTGTGTCAGTAAACCAGTAGTGATATTATAAATCGACAAATACTTAGGTGGTTTTGTTACAATCACAGTTCAAGCATTTAGTACCAAATTGCCGTTGTAGGTAGCTGTATCTTATAATTACCGCAAAATACAGGTTAAATGACCAACTGCAGCTGTGATTACGCCGGATACCCGCCGTAAGAATGATTACTGGATTCTAAAGTTTAAGCACGATGAAGAATCGATGTTTAACACCATGTGAAAGTCACACTGTTTGACATGTTAAACAACATCTCAACCAAACTTAAGTTTACGTGCACCAAGGCTAGCAAAACAATCGTTTCCTGCAAAACTATTTGACCAGACAAAGGTTTTGCTAGTGCAACCTTGCTCGTTAATAGTCGCTTTACCACAATAAAAACTTAAGCAACAGTCAGCTACCAAAAGAGACTTAAGTGAGGCTAATTTTAACACATTGAATTACCAAAATTAATATAAAGTATTCCTTATATTTTAATTGAAATATGTAATTGGATTGATTTTGATGAAACAACGTTTTTTGTTCCCTTTTTATCAGTCTTTGGCGTATTAAAGTGCCTACTTTAAAGGTAAAAAACGTCAAAGCAAATCAGGTGTTCAAGGGTGCCTACGTATTTAGCTGAAGCACCTGAGTGCTATCTTTTACAGTTCCAATTTATTCTTCCTTGGTCAAGGAACGTTCAGTCGAATCTGTAATAGGTTTCGCCGTCCGACTAATTCTTCTCATAGACAACCAAACATTATTATAATTAATCACATTCAATAAAACAAAATTTTAGAGTTTTTGCCTATGTTGACGTATGAACTATTAACTTATAAATCTTTGGCTGAGTAATGCAGTAGATCCAATAAATCACTAAAATCCAAAGCTCCATGGATGCCATCTACGGAGATCCGTATTGTTATTACAATGTCTAAACTAATGAAAGAAACCGAGCCAATCATATTTAATGCTTAAGTATTGTACGTATATACGTATTAATTATATAATTCGTTATTAACAAGCAACGGATTTTGTAGAATGAATATGAAAACATATTAACTTTACAAAATCACACATATAAATGAGGGTAGCACAAAAAGTTTTAGCTGTGTAAGAAACTCAACACGCCACTCGTTTTATTAACTGTTTTTTTAATCAGTATATAAATAAACATGGCTAAAAGTGAAATTAGATTCAATTATAAAAATCGTTCTACAAGGGATAAAATGGAAACAGGCGAAGAACAAAACATGGATATTAGAATTTCGCTGCTGGATTCATGAATTAGGATTTGAAAATCAGAATTAGAATGAAACTCCAATCCTTCTGGGGTCATACTGCACAATCTAGCCCCAGATTAAGCAAGAGGCTTGATTTTCTGGGTAGTAATTTTTACATATTTTACGAAGAAACACTCAGACCAAAACAAACACAAATATTACGGATGCAAAAGTTTGATAATAATAAAATAAAAGATAAAATGTTTATTATTCGATAACAATATGCGGTTTTAAAGTGTCATTAATAAGTATATAACTATTAGGCAAACGTTCTTCAAGAGCCAGAGACTACTTATCGGGCTGATTAAGTATCGGCCAAAAGCCAGTAGTTCAATAAAGAAGTGGACAGATCTTAATGACTTCGACGTCAATTGTCGATTCATACGACGGTTTCATACGAGTCTTACATGTTGCATATATATGTAATGATTATATGTGATGACCTGTACAACAAGTATTTTAATACATATCACAGGCATCAGTCTCTCATAAACTACTAAATAAGTTGTAAAACTTGCGAAAAACTTTTGTTTTCCTTAAATTTTTTGAGCTTATGATGAGAAAATAACTTGATTTTTTTTTTTTATATGTAATCTATATCTGTACCAATATTATAAAGCTGAAGAGTTTGTTTGTTAGGTTGATCGCGTTAATCTCAGGAACTGCTTGGTCCGATTTGATAAATTCCTTCAGTGTAAGACCATATTTAATGAGGAAGGAATATATCCTTTCCTACCACGCTAAGAACAATATCAGCAGAGCAATGATTAAGAATGTTTGAAAATCGTTGTTTTTGAAATGGTTGAATTTCGCAAAAGTCATGTATGAGAGTATTGTTCCCCTTCATAAGTTCTAAAAATCCGTCCGCAACAGTATAAGTTACTGATCCTTATCCAATTAAATAAGTAATTAATCACAAATATTTAATTTGACACAAAAATGCCTTTTACATGTTTTAATTTAAATTAATGTCTTAGGGGATATTGCAGTTATGACTCGACTTTATAAACCAAGTAGGGGTTAAAGTTAGCGTTAGCCCAAAGTAACTAAATATTGGTATCCACGCGGATGAAGTCGTGAGCAAAAGCAAGTCACATCACATATATCTAAGCAGGATAATGTGTGTTCTGTTGCAGTGAGGTCGCGAAAGGTTAAGGAACATTAATAGTCCGCCAGTCTGCAGTAGGGTACTTACGATTACGATTCGTTAGGTAAATAAAAAATCAGTGTGCAATTTGGTTATTACAGACCAATGATTGATAGAATTTTATATAATTTTACCAGCACCAATTTGTATCCAATTCTTTGTGTAAGAAAAGTTAGTAGGTTTGAAGTGCACATCATAAGTATCACATAACAAATAAATTTTAGGAACAGAATCATAAGAAGTTAGCAGAAGGCGTTTGAATATGCGTGTATTCACAAGTGAATGCAGAGACGCGTCATCGAGTTTTAATTGCATTTTGCTCACTTACCCTTTGACCGCCAATAACGCCTTAAGGCGCCAGACATAATAAATTTTCTATTGTGTCTGGATTCCCGGCGTTTTAAGGTTTAATATACATACTTTAAAAATAAAAAGCATTGTTAAATTTAAGATAACTTACATATTATCAAAACCTGGAGTCGCATCTTCATGAAATTTTTAAAAAGATTAAATTTGTGTTCAATTTCCAACAAGATTTTTTCAGTTATACCGGGATTGCTTTCTTTTTAACTCCGGTCTTATTTAGTTAGTATTCTTTAATTTGTGGTCGTAATTAACTTTTTTTTTTAATAATACGTGTATGACATGAAGTCCTTCGAATTATATTCACACGTGTTGTTATTTTATCATGTGTTTTACTTATTTTAAATATTAGAATTGATATAATATATATGATACCTTCGCATTTTAAGACCTGTACATTATGTATAACTTATATAAATAAGTTCTACATAAGTAGAATAGCTCTCATTCATATTTGATTAATTCATTTTTCCTTAATTTGAACACATTTTTTAAACTTGGATGAAATCGTTAAGAATACATCGCGTTGACTTATTGTGCACTTCATAAGAACATGTCAAGTTAAAAAAGTAATTTCAAAGCCATTAACTGCAAATTAATTATTATGGCTATGCAAATTATTATCGTCCGACTTTTTTCCTTTCAGTGCCAAAGTATGCTTGTATTTCAGGATACAGGGACAAGACAAAAGACAAGCAATAAAATTAATAACAATCGTGTGGTGTAGGTATAAAGTTGCCAATTGACCACCTGGTTTGTAATTTGAAGCTAAAGCGTGTAATTTTATCACGTAACTGATTTTATTCTTAGTAAATAGTTATATATATAGTAATCAAAAATGATTCGGAGTTTTTCAACAAATTCAACTAAAAATCACTCCTTTCACTTTATTTTCGATTTTAATAAGCCAAAATTATTTGTTACAACAATGCTGTTATATAATACTTATAAGTTATAAGACGAACGATATGTTCTGTGATGTTAACGATACATCGCACCTTAAACGAGGTTTTGAGAGATTACTATTTTTATTATTATTTTATGTTATCAGTGTACAAGACGATCTGAACGCTCACCTGATGGTAAGTGCTACGCCAGACCATGACAGAGCGGCATTAAAGGAGACCAACAACTGATAGACAGTTATTATCTCCATCAATGCCGCACCGCGCCCTACACCCGAGACAACTGGTGTTAGGTCTCTTATACCCGGTAATTTCACTAGCTACAGTGCCCTCATCCCGAAACACAAAAGTTTATTAGGGATCGATATGACAGTTCCGTTAGCATAGCAAATGACTATGAGCGATGGTTACTATATTCCATCAAACGTGCTTTCATGCTGGCTTTATTTATAAAAAATACACACAGGCCCGGAATTTTAATTTTATACAACATCATATTATCTGTTGTAAACACCATGACATAATTTTTGCCATGCCTCCTTTAAGTTTCCGGAAGATTAATTTGCGCACAAAATAACCTTTTTCCTAAAAATTTTGTAACGATTACGCTAGTAACAAAACATATTTTTATGAGTTGTATGTTACAATATTTTTAAATATTGATATAATTGTGTACCTTTTAAGAAATATCTATTGACGGAAGTATCTTTTATGTTTTAATTTTTCCTTGAACTTACTATGTATTTTCTGCCAACTGTATCATCGTCGTCGTGTTTACAGTTTTCTGTTTTCTTTTGACCTTTCGGTCAGTCTAGTTACTCATAGAGTAAGATCACGAATACGTTGAACTTGAAGTCTGACGCAAATGACAACCGATAATTTGCTCTTTCGAAGTAGGTTTTTTACCTTAACCCTGTAACTTTGCCATAAAACTAGATACAAAATAAATTTTATTTTCGCCGGTTTCATGTCAACTGGAATAGGACCGATGACGTATTGATAAATTGGAATTAAATTAACCAAAATAATTATTTGTATATTTAAATTTTATTTTATTTTATTATGTTTTAAACACATTCCCACAAAGACACTGGCAATTATTAAATTTGATTTTGCACTAATATAAAAGTTACTACTATACATAATTCATTAGATGAACTCATGACCCTTGAATCATGCAGCGATCCAAATTCAACGCCCAGATTATTTAACCAGGGAATGAGTCATTCATTTAAAGAAAGAAAGAACGAAAAACGTGTATTAACTTATAGTACGATACATTAATATGCACAAAAATATAACACTATGAGTCATTATTGGAAACTATTAGCTACAATACAAAATTAAAACATAATATTTAACATAAAGAAGAAGACTATGTTCTTATTTTATTATTATGAAAACAATAATAAGATTATTTCAATATAGATCTTTAGGTAGTCTTTCTTGCTTTGAGAATAATACAAAAAACAAATAATTCAGTCATCATGAAATTTCTTAATAGGTGTCCTTGTAAAACTGCGTCACTGGTCATAACGTCATAGTGAAAAAAGTTTACGACGTTTCAAATTATCACTATACTTTTAGTGTCATTTATTTCTCGTCTGCTAATTAAGCGTACCTACAAGATTAATCTATTTTGGTATCTTATTTATGCAAAATATTTATTAATTTTGTTATTAATTATTTTTATTTAGCTATATAGTTTACTGTTTGAAGTCGGTTTCTATATGTTGAAAAATATTTTAAGAAAATTCATGTAGGATGTTAGGAAAAAATTTAAGTGTTACGCGCTTGTGGAGCCGTATTTTTAATACTAAGTGGGACACTGTAATCATGATGTTTAATTAAATCCATAGTTGATGAAATCTAAAAGTGATGTGTGTATTTAAATTGATGTAAAAAGTGAATTAAAATAGATTCATCACCATGAACATAGCTATGGGAAGATTGGGCATGTAACCCACTACGCGGGCCCAATGAAGATGTATCCGTCGGCTTAACGTGACCTCCGAAGTACGGAATCAATATATTTTCGGACAATCCGGTGTTTCACTCTGCAATGTTCTAACCAAACTAGGAAAAATTGCACTAAGTGATGATTTCCCGCGAGATTCAAACCCACGACTTGTTGCATCAAGATGGAGTTTGGTTCAGCAGTTTAAAATTTAATAATCCTTTAAAAAATACTTTACCTATTGCTAATTAATTTAATGAGATAAATAAACATTGTAAAGGCACTAAAGGAAATAATTAAACATAAACTACTAGAAGCCAAGTTTGAAACTTGAAATTATAATTTGTACACCAAACATAACCAACCTTGTTCTTTTAAACAAATATTATCTTACCAACCTTCCTGGAATTTAAAATTAGATGCATAATAAAATTTGATTTTATACGTTTATAAGTATGCTTTTGATACTTCTTTTATCTACAGGCGTACAGCGTATGAGCGTATGTATTTGTTAATTATCATTGACGATATAAATTGCAATTGTTATAAAAATCATGTTAAAAGAATTGTTTGAAAAATTGTTTATGTATGTTGGATTTAGCACCACGCTGCAGTTTTAACCAGCGTAGTTCCCGTTCCTTTTGGCATCCAGGAATAATATACAGCCTGTGCTATATTATTGTAAAGTTTCTTCGGATGCCATTCAGTATTAAGTCTAGAAGAAATAACAAATGAAGAAACAAATACACTTTCGCCATTATAATATTAGTGTGGTTAAACGTCTCATAATCTATTATCGTTAATTAATTTTTCATCTTGTGATTTTGACTAAAGATTACAGTCTTACATGTTAGATGTAGTGTTGTAAAGTTAATGCCAGCTTGAGCACATAACGTTTCCATTAAAAGTTTGTATCACTTATGTGTCATACTTTATGTATGGAGAAATAGTTAAGATCTCATACATATTCGCATTTGAAACATTTGTTTCATAATACGTGCCGATGATTGAACTTTTAGAGCAATGGTAATAAATATGCAAATTTAAATTATGAAGCACGAATTTTGCAAAACCTATGCTAATGCATTATAAAAGATGAATTCAAATCCATGAAAGTGATATTAAAATATACGCAGCACGAGCACGATCCTTTATTTAAAACATAAACTTCAGCATAAAAATTGTAGAGCCACAAATCTATTGACATTATTGTTTATCAACGTTGAATGCATTATTTATAACCTGGATATTTAAAAATGTTTTTAGCAATCGATAGTTTAGGTATCGAAAACACTTTAAGTAACCGGAACAGACCGAAAAGTGACTTGATTGCAAAGGTTTATTAGAGTAGATGAAGTGATTAACCAAAAGTAAAAATTATCGACAGCTAAGTCGATGTTGATCGTATTCAATCAAAATCAATGATTCTGTATTCAAATCTCTCAAAAAACGATACAAAGATTTTCCCGTTTGACCTTCGGATTGCGCGTGTTAGGCTAGTAATTTAACCTTTACTCTGAGAGAATTTATATGGCTTTTAATACAGTAGTTGGATCTAAATTGACAGAAGCACATTTGATTGAAAATAAAGTTTGAATTAAATTCAGAGTGGTCTATTTGGGGTTAGGTAGGTAATAATATTTTGAAAATTCAATTTTATGTGAAGTATATTCTGTAATGTTTTTTTCGATAATTTAGACGTACGTATTTAAAATAAGTCGAGTTAAAAATATACACTCTCATTTTGCAGGTGAAACGTCCCTAGTAATTCCGATAGATGACGATGATTTTCTCATAAAATTCCTGAGGCCGTGCAAGTTTTATCCAGAGAGCGCCTTCAAAAGGGTAAGAAATTTTGAACTTTATTTTTTGTATAATTATAAGTACCTATCAAATGATAAAAACAAGCACGATTGCCAATACGTAATACCTACAAGTATTATATAATGTATGGTATTCTGGTTTTGGCTAGAAGAGTCAAAATCACTAGGGTCATAGACTCGTTGCTTTACGTTACAAATAATTCATCTCACGTCATGTGGTTGACATAAACAGAGTTTATAGTCGTCATGCCTTTTGGTTTGCCATTGCCGAAGGTTGTTCAATAATATTGTTCCGAGTAATTAGCCGCGACTGCGGACTAATACTAGGACTTGTATTAGTCATGGACGTATAAAAAATACGAACGTAGTCTCGCTAATAACAAAAGTGTGTCTAAATTCGGCTAGTTATTGTATGGAGAACCACAAAATTTGAAGACATTTGGCATAATATGCCTTCCGAAGCTCGAAGAGGCTTTAGATAATATTTTTAGTCACTCGTACACTGACCGACCATGTAAGATCTTCAACAAAACGCCTTAGTCGTTTCTTTCGCCCTTCATAATTTGAAAACGTAATGAACTCACACATGGCCTAGACGAGTTTTTTATTGTTGATTGCGCGAAAGTCATATAAAATATGCATGACAAATCAGTAATTAGTGCTTACGATGCCATTTACAGTGACATTTGCCGTCATTAAAATACTTGCAATTTTGTGTATAATGGTATATCAAGACAAATTATTAGGGAGCGAATACTTGCAAGGAAAATAAAAAAATAAATCATAATATGTTTATTCGATTTTTTTGGAATTGTTAATTGTTATAATTATTATATCTTTATGACTACCACCAGTTCGGAATAAGTAGTATCTTCGAGAAGAGCCGAACTCGATAGTAACTCTTAAACTTTTTATATCATTGGCTACAGAGTTTTGTCATTTAGCTAAACGTAATTTTACAATACTTTATTACAAAGATTTTGTAACTGGAAAACTATGTGCAAGACCATCTTTATCCGATAAAAAAAATGCTATTGTATAATTAACCTTTCGCGATGGTTTCCATCAGCCCTCATCTGCAACAGAGGCATGAGAACTATTCACTTTGTTGTTTATAATTGTTATAGACAAAGCAGATATGTACCTATACCTAATACCTACACTTTTAAAGCTTCGCTCAAACTCGACTGTTCGCTCAGAAAGCCACAGGATGTCAAAATTGGTCTGGTCAAGGTTCGAATAAATTAAATTCGTATCAAACGTATACTTTGTAGATATTATAAAGCTTGTATTTGCATTAAATACTATAGAAGGTATGAAAATATAAACCTTTGATTAGATTTGTAACGACGTAGGTAATTCTTTATTAGTGGTAATTAGTGAAAAAAACATTTTTAAATGTGTGCTAGATTTTTTTAAATATTGAATAATGTACATAGACATTCACACAGTATCATCTAAACCTAATTCAAGCAAGATCTTTTAAAGGTTTTTACTTAACAACGGGAAAGCCTATATGCCCTTTTAAAAACATACAAATAATGGGTACGAAAAAAAACATCCAGACCCATACAATTATTTGAGACTACATTTCTGTACATATTCCTAGTGAGTTTCCACTGTCTACAGAATATATTGTTGTTAACAATATTAACTTGTGCAAAACGGTTTTCAGAGACGTACAGTTTTTTGTTCGTACTATTTACATGCATATAATACTTGCTTTTTGACGTATATGCTATTATCATGCCATTACTGGGGACCTTTCCCAAATACAGATACATTAGTTACTAAACCTAAATTTTAAGAGCTGCTAACTTTTCACGAATGGGCCTGCTTGACCTGATTTTTTGTTTTGCTTGGTTTTACCAGAGACCCAGAACCCCACTTCTCCCTACCTAAATTTCGTTTATCCTCTACCTTTTTCAAAATTCGCAACCCACTTGTTACTTCTTAGGAGCTCTCCTGAGTGTCCATGGATGGTGGTTATGACAAAACAGCAGGTGCTAACCTACCTATTAATAAATAATCATTTATTCAGAGAACTGGAGATCAAAGAACAATCACACACTAATCCAAGTATTAGTAACAATTTTCCTTATAAAATATTTTTGTAACACGCAACGTACCCACGTAGTTTTTTTTCCTAAAAGAACAATTATATATACTATTCTATATTAAAAATCATTATCATCGTTGCACAACACCATGGGATATTGCGCGTATATTTACATATATTTGAACAGGGCAACCAATCAGCAAGGCAGGATGTGTCCCGATTTCCTTCTGGCATTCAAGGAAACTAAATTCAGCTTCCAATTATGCAACTGATTTTATACCTTTTATGTTTTATGTTAGGTGCAAGCATACTACAAGTTCCGCCTGTCACACCGCGAGCACTGCTTCGACCTGACGCCGACGGCGGTGCGGGCAGCCTTCGACCACTCCATCGTGTCGATACTCTCGCCGCGGGACCAACACGGTCGCAGGTCTATGGTCGTTGACTCTGGTAAGTTGCAATGATGGATGCCTGATATCATCATCAGCTTGTTATACGTTCCCACCGTGGGACCCGAGCCCACCCGTATAGGTTTTAGTCGTGCACGGGGGCCCAGTGCTCATTGGCCGACTTCACGGGTGACCTTTGAATCTCATCGTGGGCGTGTGCAGGTATCCGCACGATGTTTTCCTTCACCGTAAGAGCGTCGGATAACATACATATAATTTAGAAATAACAAAATGACGTACCTTGCGGGATTTGAACCTGCGCCCTCCAGATCGGAGGGCAGCAGTCCACACAAATGAGCTACCGACGCTTCATGAGGCTATAAAAATGAGGGTTACCGACTTCTGGGTTTCGGAAAGAGAGCACTGTACTCCCCCCTCTTTTCCCCGTCACTTTGTAGGATATTTCCCAGTTTGGTTAGGAAATTACAGGCTGAGTCACCAAACTGTCTAAAAAGGAAGAAGTGACGTCGTATTTTCTGAAAAGGTTTACCGCGCAAAACATACGAATCAGCAAATACATATTTGACCTTCTACTTCCTCAGCTCGCTGGAACCCTCGTGAAGTTACACTGGTGGAAGTGTTTCGAGGTATTCAAATGTCATTGGAGGCGGCCATGATCGAGCCACGCACACAGATCAACGGGGTGGTCTCCATTCTTGACATGAAAGGCCTTTCTTTCGCTCAGATCATGCAGTTCACGCCTTCCTTTGCCAAGATGATTGTCGACTGGATCCAGGTAAAATCCTACACGTATATGATAAAATTATGTTGCCTTACCTTGGGCAATGGTATAAGTACTATTTTTAGTAAATTTTAGCAAGTATCACAAAACGCTTTCATGTCGGGGTTTATAGCCCAGAGACGAACAAACGGTTTCTAAAAAAATAGTCAATGTAATAAAAAACAGTTGAAAATGTCATAGATCATTTATTTATTTACAGTCTTTTAAATAATATTTCGTCATCTACTATCATTACTTGAAAAGTACTAATCAAAAGAATAACTATTTCAAAGGTACACATTGCTTCAATAATTACTTAAATTACTTTTGTACTTAATTGAAATTTACTTTGAACTATAAAATAATTCCTCTAAACTAGAACACCAAAGACTAAGAGAAACCCAGACAGAACTGGCCTTATGCAATATGAACCAGCTTAGCAGTGTATTGTTATTAGCATTGGAAAGATTCAAATGTGATTTGTCATGGATCCTATAATTTTTTATTATAATATAAAAATTATGGAAAGCCGGTAAAGATACTTTTTCTGTTATTTTTTTATTTTTTTTATTTATATGATTTTTTTTATGTTATTAGGCTTTTTCATTAGGCTTGATTTATTAGGCGTGACGACGGTTAACTAAATATTCGGTGTAATTAAATGCATGTGGCATCGCGCTGCGTCACAACTATGAAATTGTGCCAAGATTACCGAAGAGCAAGCACTGCACGCATTGCTTGTCAGGGTATTGTTCTCTAAGAGGTACGTGAAATAAGCAGAGATAAAAAAATGACAGCTGATTTTTGTAGATTAAATAATGTGATGTACTTACATGAAAATTCACGGACATCATTGTAATGACAAGGGTAGGTATATATTGTAATTTGTGTACCCTCAGCATGCACATTACAGTAAACCGAGGATTCAGTAGAGATGTAGCCATAGATTTAGAATTAGCGCGCTACGCTATTTCTATGGATGTAGAAATAGCGTATTCTACGAATCTTCTATACTTAATAATACCTACCTATTATATTCTATATTATTATTCTGTAAATCTACGAAACACGTAATATGTTTACCTAATGTAAGACATGCTAGTTCTAAAAAGCATAACTTGACATACTCTTTGCGTAAGGCCCCTGAAGAAATCTTCCAGGTTTAGCGGAGAATAATGAAAAAATATCCAAAAGTGGACTTTTATAGGTTTTCGTCGCAGCCTGCTGATAAGACTTCATTTGTAAATATTTTTCTGCAAGAATACTACATTGAGCAACAATTAAAAGCATCTTAAATTTAAACATTACATAAGATCTTCAAATCATTATAAGAAATATCTAGCGTGATCCAGGTTATAAGAGGCTTTCATATAATTTTCAGGATTGTGTCCCGATCCGGCTAAAAGCGGTCCACATCATCAACCAGCCATACATTTTCAACATGCTGTTCGCGATCTTCAAGCCCTTCCTCGTGAGAAGTTACGGTCACGCATCTATTTCCACGGCAACAATAGACAGTCTCTATTGGCTCACATTGACGCTAGCGCCTTGAGAAAGCGTCATGGTGGCTCTTTACCTGAGCCTGAGATACCTGGAGAGGCGCTATGGAAGATGCTTCATCACTATGAGGAAAAGTTCAAGGGTAATTATTTGTTTCTTTGTATTGAAATATTTAGATTTTTTTTGTTTGTTTTGACATTGGTTGTGTATTTGTTGAAATATCAGGCTAACTTTCGTCAGAGCTTCTAAATCTTCAAAGCTTAGGCTATGGCTTTTTATGACATGTGTGCCAAATGAACTACAAGCTAGATATTTCACTTTTGTGACTACTATAATCTTAATTTTAATGCGTTTACACACTTTGAAACGTCAGGAAAATTGCACTGACTTTCAATTAAATGGTCGAATTAAGTTTGAGAATATATATTAAGCGATATTGGTAAGTAGTGCACATTTCTGTTTTAGAAACAGTGCTTTCTGGTTAGTGAAAAAAATACTGGATAGGTATAAAAGACCGAATACACGATTGACGTCTCGGATGGTGGGTAATGACGGTAATAATTTCATTACTCGTGTAGTTTTATTCATAACTTTAAAACTTTTTAGTGTAACAGATTTTTTTTACCTTAGCTTAGGATTTTGCCGCCCGTATCCTGAAAAACTAAAAGCCCATTTAAAAAATACAAAAATGAGTACTTACAAAATAAAATTACAAATTATTTCGCACGGATAGTGCTAAGGTTTTTTGCAGTAACCTTAAAACTTGACCTAAGGTTTTAAACTACTGCTATTGTTTTTTAGCAAATGGAAAATTTATATCACAAAAAACACGAAACCACGTATTTAGCAAGGTTCAGGCAGGTTCAAGATAACAATAAGTATTACATTAGCGTTTTTAATATGAACACAAAAATATGTCATCATTGTATTTACCTTTTCAATTGAATTATTAGAAATACGCTCGGCGTATGAGTGTTTAGTTTTGTTTAAAATTTAGTTTATGTCCAAACAAAGTTATATTATAATATTATAGTATAACATATCCTTAAACGTTTAGCTTTGAAGCATAGTCTCATATGCTTCAAAGCTAAACGTTTAACCATTTTGATAGTGATGCGTATGCATTTGCGTATGTTTTAACAGGGTAAATAAATTAGACAATTAAGCCATTTAGCGAAGCTCTATCAGAGAACCAAGTATCCTTAGCTAGCGATATCACTTACCATTTGGTGAGTTGTCTACGATTGCCTACCCATTATATAAAAAAAATATAGCAGTCAGTCCTCCGAATGGTAACTGGTAACTGTCGCCATAAATACTATAGTAATCCCAAAAAGGAAAGAAAGGACTCGTGTCTAAAGACGCTTATTCCTATTTCTAGTTAATTCACTTTGCCTCATCCTTCAGTCCAGAACATTACTATGCTTTAAGCATAGCTTTCAATATAAATTTTTACTTTTAATACCTGGACAGGAAATTGGTATCAAATGACTTGGCTAACGCCTCTACTATTTGTACATTAGTTATTTTTAACTCTTTCAACCCTTTGACCACTAATGACGTCATAAGGGTCCAGCCAATAGATTTTCTATTGTGTCCGGATTCCCGGCGTTCAATGGGTTAAGAACTACCTAGCAAGTTCGCTATTAGCTTAAGTTGAACTGAGGGCTCGTTGACATACTAGCGTAATTTTTTCTATGTTGTGCGGAGGAAACGAGTAAGAGAAACAACTGATGGAATGTGTTCACCTCCGCCTAGTGACAACGGTGACCTCAGAAGTGCCTTCGGCGCGTTGCTTGCCTTTTAAAGAAGGAATACGCTCTTTTCTTAAAGGTTCCTATGTCTTATCTGTCAGGAAGTGCCGCTGGTGGCGATTCATTCATGCGTTTGGTATGATCACGCAAGTTAAGCAAAAATATTATCCCTCCAAGCTTGTTAAATCATTGGTTGATACCCATAATTGGTTAATACCCGTATTTCACTACACCGTCAGGTCTGTCAGTTTATGGCTCAATCTCATAATAGCCATGATGTATGGGACTTCAGTCCTACAGTAGGACATTATTGGCTAGTTGGTTGATAAATTTTAATCATTACGCTCGTATTCTTTATATCGATTTTATATTATTTACAGAAGCGGATTCATATGGCTACGTCACCCCAAGCAAGAAAAAGTGAAGTGGCAAGTATTATTGTTTAGTTATACGTCTCAAGTCTCCCGT
Organism: Leucinodes orbonalis; assembly: GCA_019425675.1. Classification (NCBI taxonomy): domain Eukaryota; kingdom Metazoa; phylum Arthropoda; class Insecta; order Lepidoptera; family Crambidae; genus Leucinodes; species Leucinodes orbonalis. Next base: position 41,870 of record PQWD01009652.1, on the reverse strand, counting down.
TTGCGCAACTGTGATCTCAACACGGGCGCACGGTAAATGAGGGCCAAGTTCTTGTTTTAAGGTGGTCGTAATAGGTATAAATTTAACAGAAATATTGACTTGATATTGAACTACCAGCGTAATCGTTCATATAGATAAAATGTAATGAGAGAATGCTTCTAAATTGTAAAGTCTTGAAGTTTTATTCTTTATTAAATATGTATTTTAGACTTAAATTTTATTAACAGCCTTTCAATGCCTTACATAAGAATTTAATTGGTTTAAGTCTTTGATAATGAAATGAATTTATAGCAAACTGCTTAATTTTGCCAAATTATATAAATACTAATTATGACAAAGTTTGTGTCAAACTTTTTGTAAAATGTGATCCTAATTTAGTGTCTAAGGTTATTATTTCCAATGCTGTACGTACAAAGTGAAAGTGATGTTTCTCTGATTAATGATAAGTATAATGGGCTGGGTTATTTATTTATAAGTTCGATTTGTAATAAATACAACATAATCCCATATGATGACTTTTATTTTTAATTTGTATCCTCAAAATTAAAATTAACTTAAACATATTATGTTGTAAAGTGATTTTATTTTCATGAAATTAATCTTTATATATTGTTATAAGAACTATACATTGGGTAATGAAAAAAGTAAACAAAGGCCCCTACATTATAAATCGCTGTAAATTAAATATAATCTGAAGCATCACAGACTTAGCAAGTTTGTTTGTACACTTTTAAAACACTTCATATAAAATATCAGTTGTGATGTGTTAAGGCATTTTATTCGTATCACAATAGTAACAGATTTTGTACAGTCTCAAACGTACTGATATCACTTAAGATCAAAACTTCCCTTGACTAAGAAATATAAATAAAGTCTTTTATAATAACTATATACAATATATTATGAGTTCGAGCGTGAAATCTTTTTATCACCTTTTGTTATGAAATTATGATCCTGTGTACAATATTACATCCATTACTGATTAGTTTGAAATATCGACAATTTATTTAAGCAAGTAAAAAAATATAAATCACAGCCTACTACTAAAACAGAAAGAGAGCTAGTTTCAATAAAGGAATTCATATTAATTTTAGTACATTAAGTAACTTAATAGAAGAGTAAAGCCTATATATGTATATTAACTGATGACAGCGAACTGCTAAAGTCGCTAACAATTTAAATTGAATTAACTACTTAACTACTGATTTGCTTTTATAGCACATTTGAGGTAATATAACTAATAAATGGCAAAATGTATATCAAAACTAATATAATTAATATTAGAATACAAAAATAAAGTACTTTGTACAACTATTTTAGTTGCGAATTTAAGAAGTGACATATAAAAATGATAACTTAAAAGTAAATATTTGGAATGCTTAAGAGCATACGTGTAATTTTACACACATATAAAGATCATTCTGGTTTTAATGTAGATTGACTGTTTCATAGAAAAAATACTAAATTTACAATTTGATGTGAACCACTGTGTACTTTTGATATGTTAAATATATGTGTTTACACGTATGTCATTCATCTTGTGCTGTCGAATTATCATTTCTTCTTATATATCCATAGGCGTTGATGGCTGAAAACCCAAGATTGTATTTATTAGTTTGTCTAGTATCCTCAATTATATTATATAAAATGGCTAGGACTTGGCTTTACTTTTATACATTCAAGTAAATTTGCTGACTCTTCACGACCTCTTTGATTTAAATTGAGAGTTGTCTCAATCACGATAATTGTTTTCGCGCGAGAGCGTAAGAGCAGGCGAGTCAACACTTCTGCGTTACGAACGCGATTTTCTCGATAGCCAATGTGTATGTATAAGTCACAACATTCATTTGGATGGTATGTATGTCGTTCATCGTGGCACTGTGCAAGATTAAGGAAGCCATGTCTATGGGTAAGCGAGCCGCTTTTGACAAACGAGCTAGTTCCAAGCTAAAGTAAATTATAACGAATAATGCTCATGACGCTTTAGGGATTAATTCAGTCATCATGAGGACCTATGTCGTGTAATGGTTGAGATGTCGGCAATTATACCAAGGGTACCGGGTAGGGTTTCTCATTTCTCGACCTTTTTTATTTCTCGGAGCACGAGAATTCTCGACCACTATTTCCCGGGAATTCTCGGGTTGTCGAGAAATATTGAAAAGCTCAAAACATATTTGATTTAACAATAAAACTATACTTTTTATGCAATATTCAACATTTATCAATGACCAACGTTTATTTTTAGTTTCATGTGAGTTTAATTTAACTATAGAAAACTTTAATTAAGCGAAAAAACTCTAGCGAGATCTTCTTATCATTATTTCTAGTTTCTACAAACAAATATACTAAATAGTCTTTTTCTTTGAAAAAAAAAAACAAATAAAATATCTTCTAAAAACAATGTCATCATGTCACCACAATGAAACTTAGTACCTTACATACTAAATAATTTATTTTAGTCTCAGTCTGTACTACAAACTTTTCAATTACGTAGCATAAAACGACAGTTTAATTCCTTATAAAAAATAACAATCAGACTAGCTTAATAATTACGAGTAACAGTAAGGTACATGTTCCTTAGTTTAGTCTTTGTATCAACTTTTCAATATTTGTTATAAGTAAATGGAGTCTTTTCTTTACGTAAGTTAACATAAAAATCTAATAAATCATTAAAAATCTTAAGACCAATTACAATCACAATTTAAAGCGGAAACTGCTTCAAAAGCTAACCCACGATAAGCCTTTAAAAATACAAGGGCATTTATAGCATCATCTGACAATCGGTTTCGTATTTTTGTCACAAAGTTTCCAGACAAGGAGAAAACACGTTCGTTTTCTATTATGTACTCTAGTATAACGTATTAGAAACGTTTTTCAGAAACGTAATTAGCTGGGTCTTCCTGAGAGGAACTCAAATCTTAATAATTACAACGACCGTGTGAAATATCAAATTTCGGTGCCCTCCTCTAATAGGACAAATTATTTCATTTAATTTCGCACGACGCGTGGCAGAGCCGCAACGAGAACGCAAGCGCGTTATCAAGTTTTTAATTTTTTGACTGAATTTCTCGATTTCTCGATTTCTCGACCACTTTTTTCTCGTCTCGAGTAAGGCAAAATTTCCCGGGAATTCTCGGTTCGAGAATTCTCGAAGAGAAACCCTAGTACCGGGTTTGATCCCGGGTAGTAAACTATTTTTGTGTGTATGAATATGCTTGTTTGTATTGGTCTGAGTATTTTTTATGTAAAATAAATATGTATTTATAAAAAAGTATCTAAGTATGTTAATCCGCTGTTTCGTACCCATATTCCAAACTAAAAACTAGTTTAAGGCTAGATGATGCTGATTGAATGTCAGTGGATATTTTTTATTTAACCAACTCACCACAAAACTCTTGATCGCACATGAGCAAAAGCTCTAACCACTGCGGGCCGGTGACCTGGGTATGTTGAGAGTGCGCTGTGCACGCAGGCAGGCATTTAGGGCCTGATTTGCTTGTGGAGCGCCTCCTTGTCATTGCCCATGAAAATAATGCGCGAGCGCAGTTTCTCTTTGAGGAACGGCTTGAACAATTGGAACACCATGTTGAAGATGTACGGCTGGTTTATTATGTATAAACCTTTTACTCTGAGCGGTATGCTTTCCTGAAAATGATAAAAGTACAATTTAATACATGTATCTCGATTATAAAAAATGATGTGGTAGAAGAATTACCACTTTGCATGTTTGAGATAACATAGGTACTTCTTGTTATTCTGTTTTTTTGGAACAATAATTTCATTTATTATTTGAAAGGTTAATCGTTTTTAAATGAAATTTTTCGATTGCTTTAAAAACCTCACAAATAAACTCAGGGTTTATAAAACTTTTTGTATGATTTTTTAATTAAGAGTTTTAATCTAATAATCGCTTCACTTTAGGGAGAATTTATCAGAGGAGTTTGTATTACCTATAGTTTCGGTCATGGATTTCTCTGTTGGTATAAGGCCTCCCGTTTAGACTTATTGTAGAATGTCTATGAGCTATACCTCCTCAGGTATCCGACGTGTGACATATTTAAATTTATATATAGAGTTACGGACTGTAAGTCCCCAAACTGATCCTACTAGTATGTGTGTCGATGGGCCTCTTTTTCAAAATAAAAGAAGGCGATGACAGTTATTCACCATCATCATTCTAGCCGTCAACTGCTAAGAATAGGTCAGCGAGGAAATCATTAGGTGAGGCCTTCGTTCAGCAGTGGACATAGTAGTCATTATTGGCTGATAATACCTGTAGCCATTCGACGATCCGCTTTGCGAAGGGGGGTGTGAACTGCCAGACTTGCTGCATGGACAGCCCCTCCATGTCAAAGATGACCACGGCGCCGCAGATTTGCGTCTCCGGTTCCAACATGGCCGCCTCCACGAACAGCACGCAGCCTTTGAACACCTCGTCTAGAGAGCATTTGTGGTGGTTCCAATGTTCTGAAAAAGCAAATAGTTTTTTTATATCATAAGTGTACAGGACGGTCAGAAACCTGATAAGTGATACGGCTAACCATGCCAGAGCGGCATTGATGGAGACTAACAACTGATAGACAGTTATTATCCTCCATTAATGCCGCACTGCACCCGTCACCTAAGATAACAGATGTTAGGTCTCTTATACCTGGTAATTTCACTAGCTACAGTGCCCTCATCCCGAAACACAAAAGTGCATAACACTCCTGTTTCACGGGACGATATCTGGCACTGCGGGGATACCGACCTAGATGACTCAGTAGCGAGCCTACCACCTAGTAACATAGTAGTTTGAACATTAATCAATTGAAACTTTTAAGACTACCTACAGTTATCCACCGAAAACTTTTTACGAATCAAACGGAGCTTACTGCATAGGGAAAACATGTAATATAATTCTTGCCATATCTCGACATGGTCCTGATCAGCTTATCAATATTGTACCAAATTATAATTGTTAAAAAATAAACAATCATGGAAATTATATTTACCTATAACAAAACAATATTTTAAATAATTATATCTTCGAGCGTAGTATTTCGTATAATGTTAACCTAAATTTGGGGGGGTAACCATATAGATTAAGAAACTTAGAACACAGATAAAATAATATATATGTCAGAATCAAAGATAAGAAATGCAATTTGTGTTAAAGCTTATTATTTTAATATTATAAAACATTACAGAACAGCGTATGAGACAATACGTATATGTTCGTATCTTCACGTATTTTTCATAACGATGAACCTTTAGCGGACCGGACTATTATAAATATTCGCAGGCCGGAGTTGGCCCGCGGTACTTTTATCAAAATGGGAGAGGCCTATATCGAACAGTGGACTGCGACAGGTTAAAGAGAGAGAGAGAGATACTCGTAGTAAATAATGTGTAAGTCACAATGATCAATTTTCACATACTTGTTACTATATACGGCTTCATACGTCAAAGAACTCATGGATTACGTCGTATGTTGCAAGATCCGGATTTTTTTATACGGCATTTGCAAAATACTTCATTTTTCGTACCTATTTTTTAAAATTTATCATTTTTTTTTAGAGCATTAGCAATTCAAATTTTAGGATGTCGTCATGGGTGTTTTTTTTTTAAAAAAAAAGGTCATTACCTAACAATTATTTTGTCTAGTCTACGTAATATTGGTAAGAGGCAACAGTTGACATTATTATTACCTACACGAGTATTTGCTAATTCGTGACGGTGAGTCACATTATCCCAAAATAACACGTCACTCTTCTCTTTCCCTTTTCTCACTCGCTCCCTTTTTAAGCGGAACTGTAATTGAGCAAGAAATGGATAAGAAGATAGTTTATGTTACAAGTGAGCTAGGATAGTAACACATAGTTAAAAAACTATAAAATACGTAATAACAACCATAAGAATAAGTAGTATTTTATGGCAATTGTTAGAAATTTTATTGCTATCATGTCCTTAACACTGAGTCGCTATAACATGCGATATTTATGACATACAACAATGAAAATGGTAATAACGTATCATTTTGTTTCTGACATCATACAGACAGTAATTTTATTTTATACTCCTCCACTGTAATCATAATTTGTGACGACCTTCCGGTGTTTGGCTTCTTTGCGTGCTTAGTACAAAAACTGATATGCTAAGGGGTTTCCCAATTCAAGACTACATAAGGATGTTTATGTCACCGGAAAATAACAACAACCGCAAATTTATAAAATTCCTGGGAAATGGCGGTTCTTTTTAATCTCTGTGGTAAATTTTACTCTTCTTTCTTTATGATTTCGGTAAGTTGATCAATTTGCGAAAATGTAGGCGTAAAATAATACAATGTATCTCTCTTAGAGTATATGTAACTAGGTATAGAGAGCGCATGTCGTACAAGTACTCAATGCGCAGCGTAGGAAGGTGAACTATAGCTACTACATTGACAGATACATGTAAAATAGGGTTGGACATTTGTGCGTCGCAAGCGCAGTTGTCGATAAATACAGCTGAACGGCATGATTTGATACTTAACATTGTGTATGTGGCTAATGATTTGCTTTTAACCCTTAGAGTATTATTAATATTAATAATAATAAGAGTAAGCGCACTTGCCCATAATTATTTCGATAAATATTTATCACTTCATATTCAATGTATTTTAAATTCGTGTTGGTCAGAGTGACGGGTGTATTGTTTCATAAACGGTTATGAAAGAAAAATTTAAATTATATTCAGCCCGAATCTACATAACACGAGCATAGCTTATGCATGTGATCTTTCTTTCATTATTTATTATTCTAAATGCAAGCCATTTACGTCCCACTGCAAGTAACAGGCCTTCCCACGCAGTATAGCCATGAGGATATTACATTGTACATATTAAAATTCTTTAAAATATTAAAGCAGTTGATGCGTGATATAGCAATATTCCGTACTTTGCATTTAAAATATATGAATATACATTTAAAAAAAACAATTTAAATACCTTATAAAACAGTATATTATCACAAAAAATATTGACAATAAATTATTGCGCATAAAATTTTTAGTATTAAAGTTCTATTACATTTATGTAACTTTAAAACTCAAGTAAATAAACATTTAGTATCCTTGTCCATATTTAAAAAATATTTAATTTCGGCTCTAGTGTTTCTTGCGTAACATCACTACGGGTTCGGGCAGAGGGAGGGGTGCGCGGGAAGGTCTGTGCATGCCCGCCTCTCGCGTCTGCTTCACCCCCGCGGAAACCCAGGATTCGTATTTGTATAATTAAAAATTATGAATGAAAATCGACTTGCCGATGAAAAATAATACCGGATTTTAATTTTGTTTGTTTCCTTTTAACGTTTTGGACCATTGAATTGCACACTCGACCATTTTAAAGAGTAAAAATGAAAAATATCTCCAGAGAAACGCACACTGATAGTTCTCAACCACGACTACAAGCACTTGCGATTGTTCTTAACCGTGCCTACTGTTCACAATTCGTTGCGCGTGCTCTATACTACTATTGATACTCTTAGGAGTCTAAGGTATCTCTAGTGTAGAATCCTACGAAAGTTCGAATCCGTCGACATATATATCTAAAGATAGACTTTTTGGCTTCTGGTCGCATTGACAGCTTAACCGGACAATGAGCGTTTGCAGATGTCTCTCAGCAACTTCGGCTTATGACGCAAATGAAGAATGGTTAGCTGCTGTCGGGTAATCAGCAGATTGTTTGACAGGAGTTGAAATGTACTGATGCAGATTCATGTTCCCGTTGGGATGTAAACTTTGAGAACATCAAGACATGCGGCAGTTCTAGGTTTGTGAACAGATTTTCATAGCAATTCCTGCTACAGGCGCCTGTGGCCTTATAAGAGATATCCGTATTTCAAAGAAGCTGTTAAGAGACCTATCAATGATGTGTTTTTTTTATTATATTTATAACACTAGCTTAGTTTTTACACAAAATATCAAAACATTTTTCGAGACAGGCAGGCACTTTGCTACCTTTACCGCTGATGACTGGCGTATTATAAGTTGGGAGTCTCTTTAATTACTATTATTATTATTGGTTAATGTGGCGGATAAATCATTAGGGGAGGCCTACGCTCAGGAGTAGACTTTTTAGGCTGAAGGTAATGCAGATAATGATGATGAGATTAAATAAAACACTTACTGCCAAGTTCTAGGACAAGTACCCTACGTCCTAGTTGGTCTCGGACAGGCAGCACTGTCAAGATATTCTGCTTGAAGATGTTGGTCTCCTTGCTGGGCACAAGACCTTCATAATGCTTGTGGTGCTTCTGCTTGAAAGCGTAGTACCGCTTTATCTGAAATTTTAAAAGTATATAGTTTTAATGAAAAATATTATCAAAACTTCACACAATACTATTTGTCACAGAACTACGAAAATATATAGAAAATAGAAAAACGAATGCAGCTAGTTTTGATCTCCAAAGCGCCGAAACATCTTTCTTTTCAGACAAAAGACATTATAAACGTTGAGCAGTCGGTCCCTACTACAAGAATGAACTTAGTATAGTAGTCGATTAAGACCCTCTTAACCGCATTGGGTCGACTTGGTTACAGCCCAATCTCCCGTTTTAGAAACGAAGGCCTTTACCTGCTGAAAAAATAATATTAACTATATGAACGCCAGGTATCCAGAAACAAAAGAACATTTCATTTGCCTTTAAGTGTCATTGTCGTTAAAAGGGTTAAATGATTTCTGTTACCCGCTGTGCAGTGACGTAGAAAATGGCCGGATAACACACTTGCAGGTATTTTGGCACTATTTATAAATGGTGGATATTTTATATTTATTAATATAACTTACCAAATCGTAGGCACTTTCAGGGTAAAATTTGCAAGGTCTCAAAAATCTGATAAGCCACGCGTCGTTATCTAATGGCACGTACAAATCCTTGTCTTCTGCAACAATACACAGCGATGTGTCAGAATTTTTCAATTCAAATAACCTTTGACTTGCACAGTACGCTAATAAGCATTGTTTCGGCACCAGTTGGCTAGTAATTACTTAACAATAAAGGATAGTTTGGAGTTGAAAGAAACAAATGGTTGGGGCTCTGATTTCGCTAAGCCGTTTGATATCTGTGCAGAGTACTTAGAGATACAAAAGTGTTACCAATATCAACCAAGTCTCAACTTATGTTTAATAATATAGTAAACAATCCGAGATTAACCTTTACTAAGTTTAGATAATTTATGACTTCACAGTCATAAAGTTAAAAGTCTCACTCAAGCCATAGTTTGGCACGACTGAAAATGAATGGACTGCTCTTTCTTATGTTGCAGTTGATTCATACATTACATAAATTGTGAATTAAATAAATGACAGACTCGTCGACGTAGAATAAATACAAGATCGTGGCACATGTTGACATAAAGTGAGTCTTGGGAAGGAACAAATACAAGTCCAATACACCACGTTCCTATGACCTATGTACAATGTCAAAAGAGTATTTCCGTTATTGTATATCCTGAATATTTATTAACATTCATTTCAATTGAGTCATTTTAATAAAAAGAAATAACAAAGAAATCCGAAAGTGAAGAGGCTAATCATTCGGTTACAAGTGCTTCAAACTGCAAATGTTTTAGCCGCATGGGAATTTGCTTCCTGCAGTGGGATGTTAAAATCGTTTAGATTATTAATGATAAAATTTCATACAACTGTTAGAAAAAATACCTAAGTATTTAATGTAATCATCATTATTGTAGGTGCAATATTACTTATGCCGGAGCAAAATAATCTTGACCTTCGACTGGGTTTAGTAAGATATTTATAAAGACGCACGTTTTTCTTCATTATTGTGTTCGTTAGCTGACCACAGACCTCCTTGAGATTTTTATATACATATTTTTTCTCATGTTTAATCAGTCGTCAAACACAGTTTACCTGTATTTGATTATCAAGCTTGTCAGGATTTTCTTTAGAACGTAGTGACGTAAGTACTTATGGTTAACTGCCTCATAATTACGAAATATTTTTAATATAATATAATTTCCTAGCACATATATGTGATACAAAGAATTTTTTTACTGTAATTGAATCTCGTAAGTTAAGCTAAGTGGTCTTATTTTGTGATAGTGTATTATTAATAATAACATTTTTTTGTTGAACGGACAGGTCAATAGTATGAGCAATCATGCATGGGTAAGTAAACAACATTATTGAAAAACAACGTATACAAAAATAACATAAGATTTGTGCTGTGTAACTATGAGATGATATTAATACATATAAAAGTCAAATAAAATTTTGATAGGTTATAGTTTAACTTTAAACGGTTCATCTTTTCTACACCCAGGGGTAAAATATTGTTTCTAAAAGAGCCATGTCTTGATAGGTAACATCTCAGACAGTTGACTATCGTGTCAGCACACATCAAGTCACGTCAAGTGGCGCTCACTTAAACACCTAGCGATTATGGTAATGTGAGTGATGTGACCGCTGTGGCCCCGGTAAGTCAAGACTCAGATGCAGTGTCGCCGAGCATAAATTCTATTAATCATATGTTTAATGATGGCTTGCACTAGTCTTCATGCATGACCAGTGCACCGATATGTTCGTCTCATTGGGACTGACCGGTGGAGTGACCGAAGATTCGAACAACGTCCCGCAATTTAAAGGAGATGTCTTAGATAATTCTAAATAAGATAAATAAGAATACAGAATGCTTATTAGGCGATACTTTCTCAATTTGATGCTAGGTAATATTTACCCATTTATAGAAAACGGAATTAATCATATACCGCCTTTGGTTAGGTGGGGATCAAATTATATCATTGATTCTTAGCACCTATAGGTATATTAATGTATGGAGATATTTATTGGTCTCTGAAAAGAAAGACTTCCACCGGTCTCTTTCCTGTGCAACCTCTGCCCAGTTTTCGACCCTGAGCTCACGCAGCCTTTACCATGTCCCTCCAGCGATATCTGGGACGACCAAATGGGCGCTGTCCACTCTGTCGTCCAAGATATGCTCTCAATACTACTTTTGAACTAGGATATTTATAGCAAAATTGACATGTTGGTACAGACACTATTATTTAAACTGCATGTGTTGTTCGGCAAGATGCACAACAAACAGATGAGGGGGATTGAGCCCCAAAAAGTAACGGTTGTAACTTTTTGCATCCCATTACCGAGTTCGATATGAATATATTAATTGACAAGTAAATGGCCAGCCTTGAACTCGAGTCAATAAAAACAAATACAATTGACGTTATACATGTGCAGGAAAATTCCCATAACACCCATCGAACCTTTTTTACCAGTCTGTGATTCGCTCGCCAGTTTGTTTTATTATTTGTAGCGACTTTTTTGGTCTGTTTTTTGTAATATGGTGAATGAACAGAGAGTTACCTTAAAATTTAAAAAAGGCTTCCTTGATGTGTTGTTAAACCATATTTCAAACGACGTTTTGATATAGCTTTTTATATCATCCTTATTATTATAAATAAAGATACAAGTTTATTTTTTCTCAATTATCTTGTACTGTATTTCTTAAAGTGATTAGAGGTTATGCTTTATCCTCCTACGTCATGTACACACGTAATGGACAATTAATTTGAAATAGGTTCGTTTTTTTTTTTAAAATACACGATTGTGAATCACTTTCAATTTTTCCATCTGTAGGCATCAATTTAGATGGGGAGAGAATGGATGGAAGTAGCACAAGACCGAGAAAAATGGCATCATACGAAGGAGACCAACAACTTGCAGGTAGAAGAGGACTCAAAAAGAAGAAGAAGAGGCATAGAATTATTTGCAAAAGATGTTCAATGGATTGATATAAAAATAAAAACTGGAAAACATTGTTATAATCGTAATTACGTGTTTATCGACACATGGAGTAAGGTCTTTGTTATCCCTGTACTAGTCGGGAAGAAATATATGCACTCTGCCACTTCAACTTGCTAATCCTGTGGGTGGACTATGTCTGTCACTTAACTTTCCTACGGATATCCTAAAGCTAGCTATAGCTGTAATTAGTCTGTGTTTACCTGTGAGCAATCTCCTTAACTCTTCCACGGCGGGCTTGACAATCTCGGGAGTTTCGCGAAGTTCCTTTCTGGCAATCTCCAGCACTGACTCACGCGGCTCATCCAGTTCGAATTGCAGGAGGAAGTCCCCCAGTTGTACTCCCGGCAGCTTGTCGATATCTGACAGCATGTGTTGCGATACTGCAAAAAAAGGTGTTGTTAAAACTTTAAAGAAAGTTATTGTAGATAATTAAATGACCCCTGAAATTATACCAAAGCAGTGGAACCGGGAACAAGTACCTAATTGTCTGACTTCGGCAGGGAAATGTACAGGAACTGCATCTTGTACCATCTAGTCCCTTATCTCATCGAACCTGATAGCAAAACGTCATCCTAGCATGATATACTCCAAAGTATCTCACGAAGCGTTTTAAAATCACATTTTTATTCGCACTGCAAAGCTTAACAATTAGTAAATTCAACATGCTGTGGCATTAGGGAGAAAACAGCCTCCGGCCACTGTGTTTTCGATGAGAACAATCTGGGGATCTATCAATAACGAGTGAATAGGTTTTTCTTGAGATAAGCATGCTCCATCATATACTCGTAGCTTCGCCTGTGTTAAACATTAGGCATGGCGGCGTCATATACGCGAACGTTTAATATAATGTCTAAGTATAGTTGTCAAAAGAACCAGCAACAGGCAAAACTTTCTGGGAGAGGTCTAGTGCAAATGTGGATTGTTAAACAAAATGATGAATTCCGGACATACTAAAATATATCTACGGATAATTTTTACTTATTTATTTATTCAAAGTTTATTCCTGTCATAACGGCGCCCAAATTAACAATGTTGTGTGTAATTCAGAACAGTACTTTATCAAATTTAAAATCAAAAGTCAGTTAAAAATATATTATTTACAATCACAACTTGTTACGTGAAAACATGAACAAAAGAAATTAAACACAAAATATTTTGACTCAAGTTTAGGTATGTATGTCTTCATGTTGTTCTTAGTCGGCGCTTTTCTACTGAATAGGATGTGCACTCGTATATTATAAACACAAGGTAACTACATGATATTCATCGGTGTGCACCACAGATTTCCCAATACAGGAGATGGGGCAAGCCGCGTTTTTAAGTGCGACAAATGTAAGCTCAACGAGCATACACTAGCTGCCAGTTTACGCTCTGTGAGACGAGTCAAGACGCACGAATAGAAGAAATTACCGTTTTTCCCAAATTGCCATCCTGTGCAATTGTAACATGCCATCATCGCAATGAATCAGTAAATTTACCAAGAAATATAATAACTTTTCACAGGTAAGAACCGAAAAGAAATTGCGACACTGGGACTGCCTATAAACTTGGCGGCTTGTCCAGTCTAATTGTATATTCGGATGTCTGTGGTGTGCACAATTCAGACTCATTAACCTTTATTGCCTATATTGTAATAATGTTGCAATTATCATGCACTATCTTTAGATTCTTCGTTTCTTGAGTTGTTTATCATAGTATGTTCTGCACTGTTTTCTGTGTGTTTCAACAAGTTGAAAGAATCGTCAACTCTCTTAAACAATAATACCTACTAGGTCAAAGGCTAACAGGGAACATGACTAACGGGTCCTTACTAAAATCTTTGACGGTAAACACTTACGTATTAACATAAAAATACCTATTGGAGGTTATTGTTTCGTTTAATCACTTTTTAAAACATTTTTTTTGTTGTAACTCATATTTCCGCATTAAAGTAAACATAAACAATGTTTTCTACTTATAATTTTCCTCTCCTGTATTTTGAGGAAACTTCGTACGTGTTTAGTATTTTTCTTTTTACCACCTAGTCCCAAATTAAGCTCGTAATAATGAACATCTAATAAACATACATAAAGTACTTTTTTTTGTAAATAAAATATTAATACATTATATAGTAGGTAAATCAATCTACTTTACCTTTGTAACAAGATTCTTGTATGTATTCTTATTTTAATATTTTAAGAAAAAATACTCATAATTCGACCACCTAAATGATTTCCATAATTAAAAGGCTATTAGATGTGGAACATTTCAGAATGGAAGCACTTAACCTAATGTGTTGGGAAAGTATGTCAATTGAAATTTGTTCATACCTATACATTGTTACAATTTAATGTACGAAGTATAAAATAATTATTGGTTCAAAAAGCTTTTTCAACTAAATATATCCTGAGAAGTTACAGTATTTGGATTTAGGTAATAGTTTTGCTTAACTTTATCGTAGCCATAAAATATGTATTATACAAAAAAATATGCCATAATCTATGAGCCAGGAACACATAACATATAAAAGCTATATTTTTTTTACAATTTTGTATGTATCTCATGTTTTTCAATAATATATGGTAATCATAACTTTCCATAGGTTGGAAATTTTAAGTATCAGAACGGAATAGCTAAACTTGGATAGTAATTAAAATGAGTGTTTATTAACCATTAATAGAATTGAAAAATGCAAGAACTGTATGAGAGGTTCAAAATCTTAGCAACAAATTTGATAAAAATGATATTTGAATCAAATATTTATAGTGAAAATTGACATTAAAACGTGACATATATTATATATTATTTAATATTATAATTTTTTTGGAAACCAAATTTAAGTACTTGTCTCTGATAATTTATTTTTGATAATAAACGAGATGTTTGGGTTGTTACTACATTATTTTTAATGAATGACAAAAATCAATAAATGAAATTAAGAAAGACATAGTTTGTTTACGTATTAAACAATCCAAGATTCAATTTCATGTTTTAAATAAAAATATAGGGTACATTTTTGAATAAATACCCTTAAGAACGATTGTTTAATTGTATATTTTATAAGAGGTAGGTATTCTATGTGTAATATATATGTTAAGAAATTTAAATCACTTACATTTTCCCATTTTTTTAAATGAGTACTAAATATTTTTTACTGCACAACTGAAACAGATCCACTGACAAGGAGCGCACGAGACTGCGCCGGCGCATATCAACATTTGATTTATATTAGGAAAGCAAAATGTACTCGCATGGTTCCTACCCACGCAGGCGTGTGTAACACCCGTGCTTAATGTCCAAACTGATAAGAACCTCGTACAGTACGGACACACGTACAGATATCGTATCCAGTTACAATGGACGTGTTTAATAATTGCCGAGCAAGTGATGTTGGCACGGCTCAAGTTCAATGGTCACATTTATTAGATGAAATTGCACGATAATGCCTTTACAAATAAGTAATTTTGCGGAAGTCATACGACAACACTTGGTACTAAAGGGCTTTGTTTGTATTATTGTTTTTGTTCATTACACATCTTTATTCCGTGCCTACGTTCGAAATTCCATAAACCTGTCAGTTTAAGATCTTACAAATTAAATACCAATCATATACAGTATGTATACAATAATATTTAAGCTGTAGTGACGACAGATTAGAATACTATTTTCACCTACCTCATATCTTCCAGCGGGTGTCGTAATAGGCGGCGAAGGGGCAAAACGTTCAGCAGAGAATGGGTAGCACCCTGTAGCACTACTCTTTTAATGAGTACAGCTTTAATATCCAATGTCCAACCCATTACCCAACTGCTAAGAGGATATGCTAAGTCTTTAAGGATTTAACTATCACAGGTTGTTAAAGACAAGAGAACTAAAGTAACCGACATACGCCAGATCAGCAAGTTGAAATTGAAGTCGTCTGGTCTGTATGCCGCAGATCCGATGGCCGTTGGAACAGTCTAGTTCTGGAGACCGCGTCTTGGTAAGCGTAGCGTAGGACGCCCTCCGGCATAATGGACCGACGACGTGCAAAAGGTCGCAGGTGGAAGCTGGATGAGGAAAGCCGTGGACCGGGATATCTGGTACAAAATGGAGGAGACCTATGTCCAGCCGTGGATTGAAACAGTTTGAAGAGAGAGAAAGATAAGCCTATAAAGTTAAAGTAATGCATATGTAACCTATGTATGGTATCTCTTATCGGTTTTTTTTGCTCATTTATACTTTGTACTAACTTATGTATTGTTTTACACTTTTTCTCCAATATCCTATTAAAATTATTGTTGTGTATGGTTGTTGTTTATTTTCAAACATGAACATTTTTCTAATAATATTTTCAACTAGTACTACAACCTACTTTACTTTTGTAAAATCTGTATATTGGTTATACACATAGATTTATGAATACTAAATGCTTGGTTATATAAAACATACACCTAAAAACCAAGTCGTCTCGGGAATATGCTTAGTTAAGAAAATCGTCTACGTTGTACTATTGATTGTTTCTAATCTTACGTACTCGTATATTTAGTTTATCATATATTCAGGCTTCTATGCAATAAAGAATATTATTATTTAATGGTTATAATGTTAACAAAGGTTATATTAAAATATTTATAGCACAAGTACGTGCTTATTTGTCAACGTGCCCTTCCATAAATTTTTATCTCAAATTACCTAAAACTAGTTTCATCAAGAACGGGAAAATCCTACTCAACGGATGATTGTTATCTATATGATAGGCACTAGTCTTAGTTTACTTGTCGACACCCTGATTTAGATGCATGCATAAGTTCTTTGTCAATGTGTTTTTTATGAATTCGAAAAATTAAAAATACATAAATTGCTTGCATCGTTGATACATTTTGAAAGCTATCAGTATTTTTAGTAATTTTATTGCCAGCTATTATACAATTAAGGTGTTTTTTCATGTATCACAATGTAAATGATTTACGATTCAAAGAAACAACAATTTGAAATAAAATTCTTTATATAGAAACTTCGCCAATACGTTGATACATTTACGCCTTCACTAATATTTTCTGCCTTCCTCATTCAGCCTCCAATAGTGATCTTGTAGAAGTCGAGGGTCCATCAATCTGGAGAGCGTCCTACGTTTCGCTTGCTTATGCAGTTTCCACACCAAAATTCGTCTGCTCCAATGATGACAACAACCGGTGCCAACCCATATTTAGCGATCCAAAAAGAAGTATCGATGATGCAGAATTGCGTTCATAAAATGTGATGTAAATCACCTCAAGTATTGAGAGATAGCCTAGTAGTCAAAGAGAACCGTATGTCTATAGGATAATGATAGTTAATATGACTTGTGCAACAACATATTGCGACAAGTTTATATCCTGCCACCAAAAAAATATTATCATTAACAAAGTTTTGGAACGGACATGCATATCTTAAATATTTTTTGATACTATTGCAAATATACAAACTGTGTATGTGGGTCAAGCCTTACTTGTTCGTTTATCTACTTGATTGAGTAGCTACATGAGATTATAAATATAATTTTATTTACAGAATTTGGTTTAGTTATTATGATAATAAAATTATCTTCTCCGGCATTGTAAATGGACGGTCATTTATACATAAAGTAAGGGTGCCATTAAGGTACCATTTGATTGTTTAACACAGTGGTTCCCAAACTTATTTTGTCTACTGCCCACTTTGAGAATAAATATTTTTTTAGCGCCCCCATTTTTTCACCTATTTAAAAACCACTATAACTTCAAATTGAATTAATTAATTATTGAATTAATCATTTTCTTTCTGGGTCTCTTACCGCCCCCCTTGAGACCTGCAGCGCCCACAAGGGGGTTATCGCCCACTTTGGGAAAGACTGGTTTAACATATGCGCCCTCTATTCGAATACACCATGTTACAAGAAAACAGAAATTTTACAAAAATAAATTAATGAAGTTGACAATGTAAACAAACATCACACAATTCAAGTATTCAACTCTTATGTTGGTTGGACAGTGGTGCCATCTATCTGAAGTTGTATCAACTATAATGTATTATACCTTACCTGCTTAAATAGCATTAATTTGTACTAGTATTTGTATAGAGATGTTAGTCTAAAAATGCAGAGGACACTTCTTGTAACATGTTGATAATTTCAAACCACAGCTAAACCGGGGTTTCTAGTATTCATTCTCATTGGTATATTTCATTGAATAGAACCTAAATTCTTTTGTGTTATTCACAAAAGAATTAGTGGTAAGTGGTATTATAAAGTAAAAATTGGGTGTTACAATAGACTGTGGTTTGTGGTACCATTAATTCACTTTGACCATTGTTTCAGTGCGATAAAGACAATTAATTTTAATTATTTTTAAATTTAAATATTACCATTTTTTTTAAAGTAGTTCTTTAGATTTTTCTGAATTTTTATTATCAGTAGAGTTGTAGTAGGTTTTATATTAAACTTTTTTTTGCCTAAATTAAATAGAGATTTTTGAACATTTAAATTATGAACTTTTTATCGGTGAAATGTTATAAATGGTTAAAAGGGAAC
Source organism: Leucinodes orbonalis (assembly GCA_019425675.1). Taxonomy (NCBI): domain Eukaryota; kingdom Metazoa; phylum Arthropoda; class Insecta; order Lepidoptera; family Crambidae; genus Leucinodes; species Leucinodes orbonalis. Next base: position 23,562 of record PQWD01009652.1, on the reverse strand, counting down.
TTTAAAACTTTTGTTTGTTTACAATTATTTACATAAGGTACAAAGGGAGACTCAACTTTCTCGAACCTTTATATTGATCGCTAAGGTCACTGGCATTTGAACTCGCTAAGATGTCAGGTCATAAATTAACGTTCGTAGGTACCTTAGTATAAATTTGAAAGCTTTTACCATGAAAAAAGAAACTTCGAAATTGTGTATTTATCACTTATCTTATTTCATGTCCTTAACCTTTAAACTGCCAGGATTCTTGACTAAATGTTGCTGTACTTTCTGTTGGATATATTTGTCTAAAATATAGCTTTCTAAGTGTGTATATCGTTGTATTTTCTCGTATTGCTGTCTTATGTATTGCTTACCAGAGATGAACTTTACAATAAGGTCCGGGTGGTTGTAGTTATGTAGCATTTGTATAGTTATGATATTATGTACTACATTACTTAATTTCAAAGATGTCTCCCACTAGGATGCTAAAAGTAAAACACTTAAATTATGTAATTAAGCACGTTTATGGGCAAAATTATATAAAAAATTACAAAACACAGTAATTATGGACACTTTTTTTTAGATAAGTTACCGATTATTATCTTTTTTCTTTGCGAAAAAGAAACTTTAAAGGTCAGATAAAAGTACATAAGTAATATAGGTACAAATGCAACTACAATAACGGGACAAAGTCTTAGTACTGTCGATCGATGGGGCCATCACAAATAACACAAAACCTTGTTCCTTTTCACCTTTGCTATGACACTTTCTCTGTTTGCCGTATTGTGTGTCGAAGGCAGAGTGGCTCTTCTATATTACGTCATTTCCTTTTATAAACATTACTTTTTTAACTAGGTACCTAATTGATTAGCCTAACCTGTACCTTATTGCCATCATAAACAATAAGGTACAGCTTAGGCTTCAGAAGACCCTTAGAAAACAAAAAATAAACTATGTTTTATTTGTGCAACGCTCTAAAATTTTAGATTTAAGGTCATTTGTTAGTCTCTTGTGAAACTTTGTTAATATAAATCTAAGCTGTAATGTCAAAAAGGGGTCCCTCAATTTTAACACCATAAAAGTTAAATAGTTGGGTACCTCATCATAAGGTACATTTTCATTTGACATATAAGGTATTACTGGATAAGATATATTAATAAGGAATTTTAATACAATGTTTTCGTTATTTCAGCAAAAATTGGACACATTAATATTTTGTAACAAAATGGAAACGAAGTTTGTTTTTGCAATATCCCACACCAGTTGGTAATTGATAAGATCAAACACTACCAAATCAGAAGTGGGTCAGTGTATTGTATTTATCGCTTTTGAATGTCAAAATATTGCCAAGTGTATTTTTTTGATATAATATTTGTATATCTCATGAGACCTCAATTCGCTGGAGGTCTAGTTATTTATTAGGTATCCTTACTTTCTCAAAGATGTTGGTAATAGCACTTGTGTATTACTTATTCATAATTTATGGACTCCAAATTTATAACATTGCAATATTATTCACCGAATTCTAAAAATACAAAAATATATTATGAGTGCGTCAAATAACAAAAATATAACAGGAGGCTGAACTTAAATGGTTCCTAATTGGACTTTTGCTTAATGATTACATATGTAAGAGGTATTTCATCAAACTGATACTACTTGCAGGTCCTACTTAAGGTATCTTCTTTTTCTAGGTATGACCAAATCATGCAATTATTAAGTAAGTTTTCGGTATAAATGTTTGTGCTGTGGTAGAAGCCTACCTAGTTAAGCCGGCTATTACTTTAGGAAGGCGATTAGCAAGCTACTTTATTAATTTGGGGTATTCTAAACTTTTGCTATTTTAATATGAATTTCTGTTAGAATGTCTGACAAAGTTATCAAATTTTAATATTTACAAAAATAAAACCATTTGTAGTTTTTACTGCGTTGTACTTGTCATACGTAAGTGCATGCGCTGACGCACCGGGTGACAATATGCTCTCTCTGGCGGGCTATTTCTAACAGAATTCCTAGCAATGACGTATTGTTTTAACGACATAACGCAACACTGTTGCACCTTTTTAAATCGCTATAACATTGATGAGCTTCGGGTATATGCAACACGCACTGTTTGATTCGAATTGAAAATCAGGCAATTAAGAAATTGGTATTCTTTAGATTTATGTTCCTTGGGCACATATTATATCAAATTATTTTTTATTTTTGTCACTATTAATTATATAATTAAAAATCGTACTTTAAATTGAAAGTAACCCTACGTCATAGTAGTAAAATGACGTAGTGTAACTTGCGATTTCGTTTCAAAACGTAAATATAATTTAATAATGGAGTTAGCTGATACTCTGTATCACGTTTTACTGCGGCAAAACATATTAGACCCCGAGCAACTCCGCGGGACACAAGTAATGAAATTAATGAACAAAATAAATTGCAAACTACTTAATCGTTTTATCCTGTGGCGTGTTTCTTGATATTAAAACTTATAGACAATATGTATTCGATAACGTAAGTACGAGTATCGTTTCAATGTCATTCACTACATAGGTGACGATTACATTTGCAGACAACGACACTCTAGTGGTCGTTGTTTGCAGACATCCCTTTTAATCGAAGAGAATACGAGAAACCACGCAACTAAAACTAAAAAGAACGGAATTCTTGATGTTCGTCATCAATATGATGACATTAATGAAAAATACATTTACGTGTGCATATTTACATAATAGCCTAATTAAGTTATCTCCGTTTGTAGTAACTCGTTTAGCATTTATCGGAGCAATCTACGAATATTCACAATATGCACGCAGGTTCCAAAATAGACAGAATAACAATGTTGTATTTAACTACGTCATTGTGCTGGTCACGTTAAACGTCGATCAATAGTAAATACAAGTTATCATTATATATGAGCATGGACTTTAAATAGCATTCCCTTTCCCTTGAGGGAAAATGAAAACAATTTTTGGCCACATGCCTGGATGGCTGCCAAATGTAGGTTATTGAACGATTACTCGTGGCTTTTCTTATGCGTGTGCAGTTATTGATATTGCTCAGGACCATTCCCGTTGACTGATAAAATTCAATACGATATCTCGAAATAGATGGATACGGTTGAATCAAGCGTGGATTTTGAAACCGGCGAATAAAACTGAGGGCGTTTTCAATTCGACATGTATATTTTTTTGTGTTGCATAAGTTCAATCTGATAATAAAAGTCTGAGGTTCGTATCCTAAAAATAAATAGCGGCATCCCTTTCTAAGTCTATTACAGTAAAGATCAAC
>PQWD01009652.1:0-11663 GCA_019425675.1 Leucinodes orbonalis | reverse complement strand
ATACTTTGCCATCGGGCACCGCTATAAATGAACAAGTTTCAATAATAAGAGGCAACACAAACCAGCGATCAATTTATTTGAAAATAAATAGTCCAGGTTTTTTTGGCATTGTACTCTCGTAAAAATCTCGGACGTATTCTGTATTAAATATACAGATATTACACATAATTTATACATATTATACAGAAAACGGATAAGATCAGAAATGATTTAATCCGTAAGAGAACTAAAGTTACCGACATAGCCCGCCGGATCAGCAAGTTGAAGTGGCAGTGGGCTGGTCACGTATGTCGCAAAACCCGATGGCCGTTGGAGCAGACGAGTTCTGGAGTGGAGGCCGCGTCTTGGCAAGCGTAGCGTAGGACGCCCTTGCGAAAGGTCGCTGGTGGAAGCTGGATGAGAAAAGCGGAGGAGCGGGATGTCTGGCGCAAAATGGGGGAGACCTATGTCCAGCAGTGGACTGCAATAGGTTGAAGAGAGAGAGAGATACAGAAAACGAGTATGTTTTCATTTCATGTTAACCTAAATCTTTAGTATTGTCCTCGTTGACAGGAACAAAAAACAAAACAACTAAAAAACCCTACCGGACAGATGATAAATTGGGTGATTATAAAAATAGAAATAGAAAAATGATTGATGAATAAAGGAAAATTGGGGAGCATAAATGGAAAAATTGACTATTTTTTCACCTATATCATGGAATACCTAACTTACCTTAAGAGCTCATAACAGTCCACTATTATATATGAGGCCTGCTCCTTTTTTTTATACATATCACTTAATCGTGGTATACCTACCTCTGACAGTCCACTACTGGACATGGGACCTACTGAAGGGAACGGGCCTTCCCACACTCATAGCCATGAAGATATTTTGCCGTAAAGTATACATATAAGTAATTTTATCTGTTGTTTAGTACACACAATAAAAGTTTTTAGCTTAACTTGGGACTAAATGGCGCTGTGTGAAAGTCAGTAGATGTCTAGATATTTGATTGGAACTAAAATTAACTTGTACTTAAGAGTCGTTTTCAATCAGATCCCACATACCCACCCAGATCAATACATATTTCCAAAATATCATACTTTATAAATATAAAATGGTGTAATAACCTGGCTGAAACGACTTGCAATTTAGAAATATGTATCTTTAGAACTCTACATTACGTAGAGCGTAGAACGAAAACAGAGAGGAAATAAAACAATAATAAAAGATTCAAAAGAAGAAATGCGATGAATGAAAAAGAGCCTGACCACCATGTCAGTAGAATAAGCTGAGGAAAAATGCGTCCTTAAACGTAAGCCCATTATCGCTAATTAAATGTTCAATAATATAATTAACCGACTTCTGATGATCATTATCGCATATTATTGAAGTCGTTGTAGCATATAAGTACTTACATACCAATATTGGTTTTGGAAGCCTCCCATTTGGTTGTGAAAATTCAGATAATCTTTTCAAAGAACAAGCACTTTGGCATTTGTATCTTTTATTTAAGATTGGTTACCTTCGTCATTACTTAACATGGACAGGTAATCGTAATGTTTAAATAAGTAGCCTTAATGAAGACACTAATTTGTTCCTTAAATCTTAATTTTAGTTACTTGTTAATATGCTTTAAAAACCGTGGCTGCCATTTTTGTATCGTCTCAGTAACGATGCTAAATTATTGGAAAGGAAATCCGATGAAGGTTTGAAATTATATAATTAGATTGTCAAGATTTGAATTTAGCTCTCCATTCAATTAATGTTAAAGCGATTCTAAAAGCGAGCGGAGGGTAGTAAGTACCCAGTAAGTGCCCTCGTCCTTAATGATTTAATGGATTTTTTTATCATGGTCATAAGATTTTTCCTAGTAGTGAACCCGTCCTACTTATAATATCTTACCCGCGACTTCATCCGTGAATCAAAAATAGCCTTAATATTTCTTATTACATCATTTAACTTGAAAGATAAACGTCTGTTTTGTATTTTTCCCAACACGCCTCATCAGGTTAAACTTTTAACAACTTTGGAGATGCACTGCACTGGTTTAAAAATAACGAATGTCGTAACTTATTAAAAACTGTATATTTTAGTTTTTATATTTAAACCTGCATTGTATTTAGCAGTTATCTGATAAGTTTATCCAGGTTGGTGACAGGGGATGGAAATTGTAGAGGTTTATAAAACAAAAGTCGTGAGGCACGGGCGCCAAGTCTTCCAGTAGTGCCATTATTTATAGTGTAATAACATCCATCGACTTCTTTCTTAAAGTACATACGAAATGATACAAACTAAAGAGGTAATGTATGTGCATAAAGCGAAGTCGTCGGTGGGGTTTTGTCACGAAACTCGGGTTCTTACGTTCCAGAAAGCACACTTGTCACGGAAAACAACATTACGATGCCGTTTACCGCCAACTTGTATTAAGGTCAGAATGATAAATTTAATTGTTTCGGCTATTTATGTAACGCCAATATCAAAGTTACGATTGTCTCCACGAAGTGTTTCAATTGGGTGAATTTTTCGTACAAACTACTTAAAAGCTTTACTTTTAAATTTTAGTTCATGTTATGTTCTCTCCCCCTGTACTTGTAATTACAATTAAGATCGCCAATTTTATAACGTCCCATAGCTTTGCTGTGTAGAAAGGTTCCAAGAAGTGAGACAATTGAGGCTGATGATGGAAAAGAAATACACAATATTACGACATAGTCGACAAAATATAACAATAAGATTATTCCATATCAACATGTCTGTATCATAATGCTATCATTGTAAACGAATAACATAGTTTGATGTCACTATAGATCAATAAATATGATTGCATTGTGCAGTCGTGAATCCAGTTCAGATTAGTCAATCTATGTTAGTCGGCGATCCAGCTTCTAAACTAGTAATCTCAATAACAAATGAACTAGTTGAATATATTCAATATACCTTTAACATTGTGCTTACAATAATGGTGTAATAAGTCACTAGTGGAAACTGGATGACGATCACGGAGACTATAGTCTGCGACGTGAAGTAACTTTCGAGCTCCAATGTCCGGAAGCAAACACCTAGAGTCCGATTTCCTATCCCACTTTAAACTGATCTGTCTGTCAGTTTATATCCCTATAAGCGTCTCTACAAACATGTTTAAATACTTAATTAGATAGGAGAGAAGCGGATCATCATATCAAACGGTGACCACCACTCATAGACATCAGATATGCCAAGAGCACTGCCGTGCAAGAACCCAAGGAGAGGTAAGAGCTATCTTCATATGTACCTTGTTTGAAGAAAGACATGTCGTAACTATGAAAAATGCTTATTTGTAACTCGTATAAAAGCTAAGATTTGTGGGAACGATAATTTTTAAAACGAATACTCCATGTTTATTCTATGTCTACTACTACAAATAGGTAGGTAGCCTCGGTCCTGAGTTGTTTAGGTAGGAACCACTGCAGTGCTTGATATCGTCCCGTGAAATAGAAGTGATTTGCACTTCTATGTTTCGGGATGAGAGCACTGTAGATAGTAAAATTACCGGGTATAAGAGATCTCATATCTGTTGTCTCGGGTGTCGGGCACAGTGCGGCATTGATGGAGAATAGTACTGTTTATCAGTTGTTGGTCACAATCAATGCCATCAATGCAATCGTCATGATCAGGCGTATCACTTACCATTTGATAAGCGTTCCGACCGTCCTGTATATTTAGTGACATACATGTATTTTTTTCCTTAGGTTCGTTGTGTAATTTTAAGGTTGAGAGCTATCTGCTCTCACGACATGTCCGGTAAAGCTGTAAAGGCAAACAGCAGTAGTCATTTAGAAACAAAAACATTGACGACAATGTTTATCATACTAACGTTACCCTGTTGAAGGGTTTAGTAATGTGACTGTTATTAATAGAATACTTTATCGATGTCTTGTTAAATATATTTAGGTTCTATTGAACTTGTCAAGTATTTTATCTAAGTTAAAATTAAGGTAACCGAAGCGAAGGCAGGCGGTTGCCTAACACACCGCCAATAAGGGATTAAAATCACGGTTTTGAACATTGCTGAAAGGGTTTCTCACCATTCGCCAATGCGACCGTCCGATGACCGAGTCGAATAACCTCGACCTCTCAATGAGGTGTTCTAGAAGGCGAATAAGGTAAACATGTGAATAATATTCAATTAATTTCGAGTTGACCGATTAATAAGTGATTGTATCATTACAAAAACTGTACATACCACTAACGAGCGATAAATAATCAAGATGAATCGACGTCATAATTACGTAAATCGTTTATTTGGATAAACACGTAGACACATATTAGATTAAATAGTTATAAAGCTGGTGTCAAGCTTTAATCTATCGGGATTGAAGCCTATTTGCGTGTAATATGGCGATGGCGACTTGCCGATGCTACTTGCCTGGTTTTTTTAATAAACACATTGTTTTTTTGGTATAAGTAGGCAAACGTTTACACAAATCACCTGATTGACACCACCCAACGGAAAGTGTTGCCACAAAGGAACTACGAGTACATTGCAACTTTTTAAAAGGGCAGATATGAGAAGGAAATAAAATGAGTTTGTGTTAACTATTTCCTTCACGGCATCGAAACTCAACGAAGAGTATTATTTTTCTGTAAGTCCGAGGTATCCCTGTAGGTAGGTAGGTCCTGGCAAATATCTGAAAGTTCACATTGTATGGTTAAAATTATGATGTTGAAAATGAAAATTAAGTATTATAAGGACTACAATTTTGACGACCCATTTAGTGTAATGGTTGAGACGTCGGCTGCACCAAGGGTTCCGGGTTCGATCCCCGGGCAGTTCAAACATTTGTGTGCACGAACATGTTTGTTTGTATGTATGTATTTACTAAAAAATATATAATTATTTTTGTCCGTTGTTTCGAACACCTATTGGTGGCTACAGGCTAATGCTTAATTTAGGGCTAGATATCGCTGTGTGTATGTCAGTGGATATTTATTATTTACTTTCTACGCGTTTTCATGCCTTTTAGGATGTGCAGTTTATCGAGCATCACAAATGACATAACAATGAACAAACATAAATGCATTCGTTTATGTTCATAAGTTTAAGTGCTAATCAGCTCTGAGGTTTGCCATGAAAAAATCACACTTATTCATCTGTTGTTTTCAATTTGAATTGTGAATTTTCTAGAAGGTGTACATGCATTCAAAATAGTGCATCAGGCGCCGTATTCAAAGTTGCAGTGATTGGCATACAATGTCTGAATTTGGTTATTGTGCAGTGCCTTTGTGTACTAGCGTTAGTCCTTAATCCGTGACGGTCAGTAAGGCGGGAGCGTGGAGCTGCGCGCGCGTCGGCGCAGTACTCGACGTGACGCGCGACCCGCTGCGCGCGCACTGCTACTGCTTTGGTTTCCCCGCAACTAAACGGTAAGGCGCCTTTTTATATTTAAAATTAGAACTTTCGTTTTTTTTATGAACCATAGACTGTAACAAAAATTTTTAACAAATAATTGTATCGTTATTTTTCCATATCTAGAAGGTTTAATTGTGTTTGGCAATTCATATTATAAATTTAAAAATAAGTTTGAAAACAAATTTGAAGATAAATAATAAAAATATAGGTAGCAATTAAGAATTATTTTTCTTATTTTCATTTATTATTTATCGGAGAGCTATATTTTAATATTATGATAAAACTTTCAGGACTTCATATTTTTATTGTTATTAGTAGACCATTCATAAACCTAGCAAAATTTTATTAGGAACACTTAATTTATTATTAATCAAAACCTATAAAAATACTGCATATTACTGCAACTTTTTATATCTATAAAGAAATTAGCATTCATAAAGCTAAAGGATTTAACGATAGTGCCATAGATGTTGCAATGACCCTGTAGACTTGCGCATATGCAATTCATAATGCATGGTGTATCGTTTGTCAGAATGCGTCTAGTCAATGTTTACGTTCAATAATCATAATGTAATGTGGACGATATGCGCTTTAGAGCTGATAAATACCAATAAAGTTAATAAATAGACTTTTTTAATATTAACATTTAAGGTTATACGAGTATACTTTACTCAATATTAAGCACAAAGATATTTTTTGAGTATGTACGAGTATTGTTTGTTACATGTGTGAATGTGTTCGGTTAGTTAATCACAAATATATTTGATTTATCTGATTGACGTTATTAAAGGTCGATTCAAATAGCTGTTTGAGCGTTCTGTGAACTGCAACGTAGGTGCAGTTTACAGAAATCGATAGCTTGCAAATTGGCTTGATTACTTAAGATATCTAGAACATCTACATTGGCGGCTGCAGTGTCCTTTACTGAGTTTATTTATAACAATCTTGAGCTTAGCCTTTTAAGGTAATTTATAAAGAATCAAAGCTATTGACGCATCAGTTAAAAATGTATCACAGTTTTAATAAAATACTTTGCTATATATTTTAGTAAAGTTGGTGAGAAAGGACAAATTAATAGTAATATCAACAATTTTTTAAATTGGTTGCTACGACGTATACATACACTGGATCCTGAAGATCCCTTTGAAAACATGGGGTTTCGCGTAGTCATTTATGGCCCATTTTCACCGTTGCTTTGTCATCTGGGAACGATTGCCTTACAATCATGGAAGAGCTTATTTATTAGCCTTATGTGCAGTGGCGTGCACAAAGATTATGAGCAGGGTATGCAAAATGAATGATATGAATAGAAAATCATCATTTGAATTCCATTTCTTAAATAATGAGTACATTGCTTGACTGCAGATCGCATATTTTTTAAAAGATGTAGGGAAAATAAGGAGAGATCTTACATTTTTTTATAGTTCATCGGAGAACACAGAGTATGTGCATGCTTATTTGCATATATGGAGTGCAAACCACTGCTTATGTGTAGTTGTGGAAGTAAGGCAACAAAGTGCGTGTGCTCCCGCGTCTGACCTTCGGACGATGGCCGTCGCACGTGGTCACTCGCCATGCCATCCACTAATATATTATACTTCACTCTTTTAATCTGATTCAAATAATTTGCTTAGTATGCCAGAAGCCAATCTTCATTACCAATGTTGGGTAGACTTTATTGATTGTGTAATTTTACCTTTATATATGTATGGGTTACGTTAGGTAGGTATCTACATATAAAAACACTGATGAAAATATTGAATACACTCACTCTTATAGTTTCTGACTCCCTTTTTATTGTATGCCGAAATTCAAATTTTTAAGATAGAAAAAAATTTTACTCTATGTAATTTTTGCCTGTATTATTTGTTTTATAAACTTATAACGTTGATTAATATTCTTAAGGGGCAGTCTTAATTATGTCTTAGCATAATTTTGTAATTGTTGTACTCACTTGTAACCTATACTCTAGGTTAGTATTTTTAAGTATGTAATTTACATTAAATTCTGTTTAACTTTTATTTTGTGTGCCATGTCAGCTGTGCTTGTCGTGGCAGTTTGTAATTAAGGCATCACTACTTGTTAGTATCGCTTACGTATGTATAATGTCAATGTAATAAGTGTATGTTTTGTAAACTGTCCTAAAATAAAAAAAAAAAATAACAATAAACATATAAATAAGTTTTAATAATAAATCTTATTTCTTTTAAACACAGTAAATGTATGAGAGTATGCCGACTATAGGATTTGTAACATGAACATATTATAAATGAATAATTCACTGCATTATCATTTTATCATAGTTTATTTAGCGAGTGTAGCAACAGAATACGGAAGACCTTGCCTTTATCTGGATTCAGGCACTTTAATGTCTGTCATATCCAAATAAATTAAAAGGTTATCGACTACGGACCAGACAAATCATCGCCGAAGTCTAATTGTTGGGTATTACGTGTGAACCAATATGTAATATTTCTGTTTACAATACTGTATAAAATGTCAACATTTTCATACGTGTAACTACGGATACAGATCCGTAGTTAATCGTATGAAAATGTTGACTAACATAAATTTTATATCAGTTAATATGAGTACTTATTTATTACTTGAAACTATTGCGACTTCTGTCGTTAAAAAATAAAGGGGAACGTTGTGTTTTAATATCGTAACGTCTCAGCGTCTATATGTCTGACTCTAATATAGACATTTTGTCCAATTATATTGCCTTTCAATACAGTTTTATGTATTGAAGAGTTCCCAATATTTTTTTTACCAGTAAACATTAATTTATTTAAAATGTTTGGACATTCCAAGTAATATTAATTTATTGTATAGGTAGTACCTATTAACTTCCTTTGCATTAGATGCTACGAGTTTCATGATAATTGATATTAATTAAGAGCACGTTAATATTAATGTTCAACTGGAGAGGTGTCGCCTGATGAAGTCTACGCTCCGACCTAACGTGCTTCAAATCAATAACCCCGAGAGCTTTCAACTCGAACTGCAGAATCGCTTTGAATGCCTAGAGAGCTGCGTAACAGTGGACGATATAAATAGCGGGCTAGTGGAAACTCTGCAAACAGTTGGGTCTAAGTTTTGCAAGGGACAACGCAAATTAAGACCCAATAAACTATCTCAACAGACTCTCGATCTCATGGCGACAAGACGACAGATGAAACTGCAGTCTTCAGACGACGCGTCACAATACCGGCAGCTTAATAGACGTATATCCAGCTCCTTGCGACGCGATATTCGTCGCTTTAATACAAAGTGTATTAAAGAGGCGATCGAACGGAACAGGGTTCCAAGGTGTTTGCAAGGAACATGTCTGTTGGGCAAAGCCAGCTGACTAGTCTGAAGACCAACAGTGGAAATGTAGTCTCATCTAAACCAGAGATTTTGAGGGAGATTGAGAAGTTTTACAGCGAGTTATATACCGCTACACAGATTCCCGCTTCAAGCTTAGCCGAAGACCCGAGAGCTAAGTTAACCCGACATTTATCTGAGGATATCCCGGAAGTCACCTTGAGCGAGATTAGGATGGCTCTGAAACAACTTAAGCGAAATAAGGCCCCCGGAGAAGACGGAATTACCGCAGAACTTTTGAAAGCAGGTGGCACGCCAGTGCTTAAGACCCTTCAGAAGCTCTTTAATTCCGTGATCCGTGAGGGTGCGACGCCAGAGGCGTGGAGCAATGGCGTGGTGGTGCTTTTCTTCAAAAAAGGCGACAAAACCTTGCTGAAGAATTATAGACCCATCTGTTCTCCAGAGTCATCACGAACCGTCTCGCGCGTAGGTTTGATGATTTCCAGCCCCCCGAACAAGCCGGGTTCCGCAAAGGCTTCAGCACCATAGACCACATACATACGCTGCGGCAGGTTATACAGAAGACTAGAGAGTATAACCGGCCATTATGCTTGGCGTTTGTGGACTATGAGAAAGCCTTTGATTCGATCGAGACTTGGGCTGTGCTTCAGGCCCTCCAACGGTGCCATATTGACTTTCGCTATATCGAAGTATTGAGATGTCTGTACGAGAGCGCTACTATGTCAGTCCGTGTACATGAAGAGCTTACACAACCTATCCAATTGCACCGAGGAGTGAGACAGGGAGACGTTATATCTCCGAAACTGTTCACAGTTGCGTTGGAAGATATGTTTAAGCTGCTCGATTGGAAAGGACTTGGCATCAACGTGAATGGCGAGTACATCACTCATCTTCGATTTGCCGATGATATAGTAGTCATGGCAGAATCCATGGAGGATTTAAGCACTATGCTCGAAACCCTAGACGGAGCTTCTCAACAGGTGGGTCTTAAAATGAACATGGACAAGACGAAAGTCATGTCTAATGCCCATGTCGTACCTATACCGATATCAGTTGGAAGTTCTGTCCTCGAAGTTGTTGACGAATATGTGTACCTGGGACAGGTAGTCCAAATGGGTAGGTCCAACTTCGAGAAGGAGGTTTCTCGTCGAATCCAATTAGGATGGGCAGCGTTCGGGAAGTTAAGGCAGATCTTTTCGTCCAAAATACCTCAGTGTCTCAAGACGAAGGTCTTTGACCAGTGTGTGTTGCCAGTTATGACATACGGAAGCGAAACGTGGTCGCTCACTAAGGGCCTCTTGAATAGACTCAAGGTTGCTCAGCGTGCTATGGAGAGGGCTATGTTAGGTGTCTCCCTACGCGATAAAATCCGAAACGATGATATCCGTAGGAGAACTAGGGTGACCGACATAGCCCAGAGGATTAGCAAGTTGAAGTGGCAGTGGGCAGGGCACATAGTGCGTAGAACCGATGGCCGATGGGGCGGAAAGGTTCTCGAGTGGCGTCCACGTAACGGAAAGCGAAGCGTAGGCCGACCCCAACCAGATGGACGGATGATCTGGTTAAGGTGGCGGGTAGCAGATGGATGTCAACTGCAAGGGATCGGTCCGCGTGGAAATCATTAGGGGAGGCCTTCGTTCAGCAGTGGACATAATTGGGCTGTAATGATGATGATGATGATGATGATATAAAGTAAAACAATATCAACATTAAAATTTATCTTTAAATATCTTATGTTTTGTGTTTTATCAAGTAGATTTTCTTGTAATCGGATAACTAAATTTCAGAAAAATTGATAGCAACAGAAGTAACACGAGTATAAGTCATTATATAATGTAGTCTATAAAACTACTTGATTGTAATATGAATAAAGTCAATACAAAAATATTCTGTAGGCAGTGGTTGGATGACCAAACGAGTAGATGACTCAGTTAACATAAACATTCATAGATTGGAGCAATATTAGTAAACACAAAGCAAGTCTCAACGAGCACGAGTATTCTAATATGACAATTTGTTACTCGTGTAATTTAACCTTTTCAACGTTGGTGTAGTAGCCGACGTCTCAACCACCACACCAAAAGGTTCGTCTGACTACAAATGCTTATTCATTCGAATTGTTTTTGAAATGATCTTTCACGATAAAATTTTTCATTCTTTATTTTACCCTGTTGACGTTTCGCGTCAACCGATATGTCTGTTATTATCATAGACATATTATGAGGTAGACGACTGTATTAAAGGGGTGTCTAATTTTTGTTAGTGTGCAGTTACAGATTTGTATTAGTGTGCGTCGACTGGATGTGACCTGGTATCGAACATATTGCTATAATTAAGCCGGGAGTCGTCGTCGCACCTGCAGAATTAGATGATTATAAATTGTGTTAAAAATAACATGGAGTCAGATACAGCAACGCTGTTAATTTTATCTACAACAAAAATTAAAAATAAAGCGTTACCATAATAAATTTTATACGCAACATTTTTGAAGTTTGGTCTTCCTGGGGTAAAAATTAGATGATGTTGGAACAAATAAAACAAAATATTATTGGTAGGTATTAAATAGACTATATTATATTTTACAGGTAAAATAACAATTTTAAATAACAACTCACAAACTCAAACTAAAAAATTATTTTATTTAAAATATATTACTGAAGCCTCATTTCATTTTTAAAGACCCATACATTACCTACATTGATAACCCACAATAGGGGTATCATGAAAAAAAAAGTTTCAGTTTAAAATATGCGACTAAAAACATTTTTTTTCATGTTTTTTGTGTTAAAATTATAATGTGGATTACAGAACACAAATATGTTATTGCAAATTATAACAATATTTTATAGTTTTTTAATTTTTTGAGAAAAGTTGATGTGATACTCGGAAAAACATACAGACATGACGAATCTATAAGGGTTCTGTTTTTGTGTTGAGCTACGGACCTAAAAGAAATTAA
>PQWD01009651.1:0-21344 GCA_019425675.1 Leucinodes orbonalis | reverse complement strand
GTTTTGTGAGCATATCACGAATCCATACTTTTTTACATCTTTATGATTATAGACCATCGTTTAAAACAATTGGTACCAACATTAGCACTGAAATTATAGGTTGGAACACGTTTTTATTGTGATTGTTTGGGCGCCATATTATTTCAACGACACTTTTTGAGAAACTCCAATACTTCCGCCGGATAACCATCACGTACTTGCGATTTGGCCGCGGAACGCGCGTATTCTAATGGTGTCGTCGAACTGTGAAGAAAAGACAAATCATAAAATTATGGCGTTATTTAACAAGATTTTTTAAAATTATATAAATATCCACTGACATTCACACAGCGCCATCTAGCCCCAAGGTAAGCATCAAGCCTGTACTAAACAACGGATATACATACTTTTATTTTGTTAATTCATAGGTACTTATTATACATAGAAAACACCCAGACCAACACAAACAGACTTGTTTGTTTATGCACATAAATGTTAGTACTGCAAGGGGATTGAACCCGGAACCCTTGGTAACAGCCGACGTCTCGACCATTGCACGACATGGGTCGTTTAAAGATTGAATATCATCGTTGTTTTGTATCCATATTACAGGCTAATGCTTAGTTTGGGGCTAGATGGCGCTGTGTGAGTGTCAGTGGATATTAAACTAGTTTTTTTATGTTAAAAGTGTACAGGACGGTCTGGACGCTCACTTGATGGTAAGTGATACGCCAGACCATGACAGAGCGGCATTAAAGGAGACCAACAACTGATAGACAGTTATTATCCTCCATCAATGCCGCACTGCGCCCGTCACCCGAGACAACAGATGTTAGATCTCTCATACCCGGTAATTTCACTAGCTTCAGTGCCCTCATTCCGAAACACAAAAGTGCATAACACTCCTGTTTCACGGGACGATATCTGAGACTGCGGTGGTACCTACTTAGACGACTCAGTATCGAGTCTACCACTTAGTAAAAAGTTACGTAACTCACCACATGTTTGGTGCGTGCGCCAATTTCTTCCACTGTTTCCTGTCGACATGCCTGAACAAAACCATGACGAGGTTTAAATCGCAACTCTTGGAATTAACCGCCATGTGCACTGGTGTGTCACCAGCTTTCGAGTCCTGTACGAGGGAAAGCAGGAAATAATTAAATATTTTATTATCTGTGGAAGTTTTAATAAACTCTAGATGCACAGTCACGAAGAAATACCAACCAAAAGTCGTCCACCAATGATATTCTGTATATATAAAGGTAGATACGCCACCCGTGCCTCAAAAACGAACCGCCGAAGAGAGTACAGTTTGTACTCTTTTGTTTAGGTAAATGTACACTCATTCGAAATATGTATATGTGTGCTGTCGCTGCATTCGGAACACTTATCGATTGTTTTGTGAGCATATCACGAATCCATACTTTTTTACATTTTTTTTTATTTTAATATTTTATAGGCAGACATTTGACCGGCATCTCACCTGATGGTAAGTGATGTTACGGTCGAGGATGGATCATGCCTGCCTAGAAACAGCTTATTCACTGTTGCCTTGAAGACGGCCAGGTAGAAATTATCAGGGAACACATAAGGAGGCAAAGAGTTCCATTTCCTTCCATTCATCATTGGTTCTAGAAGCTTACCCCTTGCCACAGGTCGGCGTGGGCGTGTTCCAACAACACGTGGACGACACGGAGCCGGGACGAGGACGCGCCGTGTTCCGAACACGCCACGTGGAGGGCGCTCGCACCTGGTTATTATTATAAATGATTCATCATCATCATCATCAGCTCATTAAACGTCCCCACCGAGGGGCACGAGCCTACCCGTATAGGGTGATTAGGCCTTAGTCGTCCACGCGGGCCCAGTGCGGGTTGGACGACTTCACACACCACCTTCGAATCTCTTCGCAGGCGTGCATGAAGGTTTCCTCACGATGTTTTCCTTCACCGTAAGAGCGTCGGATAACGTACATATATTTTTCGAAAATTCGAAAATACATTGGTACGTGTCGGGATTTGAACCTCAGCCCTCCCGGTAGGAAGGCGACAGTCCACACCACTGAGCCACCGACGCTCTCATATATAAATGATTATCAATTAATAAATATAAATATATTCATACTAACAATGTCAATGGTGTGAACTGTTGCCTACCGCGAGGGCTGGGGTTCAAATCCCGCCACGTACCAATGTGTTTTCGAATTTTCGAAATTATATGTGCGTTATCCGCCGCTATTACGGTGAAGGAAAACATCGTGAGGAAATCTGCGCACGCCTGCGAAGAGATTCAAAGGTTGTGCGTGAAGTTGTCCAACCCGCACTGGGCCCGCGTGGACGACTAAGACCTATACACCCGCGTACGGGGAGCTGATCATGACTTATGTTTGTAAAACTAATAACACTGAAATGAAAATGAAAATTCTTGTACTAAAACAAGTAAAAATGCCTTTTGTCGAAAAAAAGAAAATGGTCAAATTAAATATTTGCCCACTTACCGTCCGCATTGACATGGTGTACACGGAAGAGCGGCAACGTCTCATCGCGGACCAGTTCAGCGAGCACGTCGGCACATACGTCACCCTGACGGGCACAGGCCGTCAACAACGTGTCCCCTTGGGCGTCCACCTGAAGCAAAATAATAAATAAATATCCACTGACAATCACACAGCGCCATTTAGCCCCAAATTAAGCACTCATCCTATAATATGAGTACTAAACAACTGATTAACATTTTTTTTTCGAACTGACTGCTGCTGTTGGCCGCAGATGGCCTTTACAGCTTCACCGGGCAAGTGGCGAGCGCAGATGGCTCTCAGCCTTAATAGTAACTGATTAACATGCTTAAATATCTATTTTTTTTATATATTAGTATAATATAATTCGGTATTCTCCACCATCCGCAATAAAATACCAAACCTTATTTTTATAAAAGCCCACCTTATTTTACATGTCGTTTCATTGATCACTTTTGTTTATTTGCAATATTGTATTTTTAAATACACTGAAACCAATAAATATTAGGTCAATTGATGATAGTGAACAATGACGACACTTTTTCAACTTCGGAAGTGTCTCTCGCGCAAACTATTCAATTTATAAAAAAATGATATTAAAAACTTCAATATCGTTTTTCAAGATCTACACATTGATACCCTACAAGTGGGGGTACGATGAAAAAAATTTTTTTTTTATTTATTTATTAATCTCCCCAGAGCTACACTGCGCGGGAAGGCCTGTACGCTGCAGATGGCCGTTATGGCTGCCGATAAAACAATTGGATCACATAACCATAGAAAGTGTTACTTACCTCGTGAAAAACAGACTCCTTCCCTTCCACTAAAGACGGGTTAGCTTTGATGGCTGTACGGACGCACTGCACCAAATACCTGGTCAGCAAGGGCCTCTTCGGACAACGGAGGACCGCTGACTTGAGCAGGTTCAAACCTGGTCACAGTCAAAATTGATTAATTTAATTTACGCCCGACTTGAATAAACAATAAACTACATGCACAACCTCACGCAAAAAGTGTCCGCGACAAAAGTATGCCCATAGATTTAGAATTAGCGCGCAGTATNAGGTTGTGTGTGAAGTCGTCCAATCCGCACTGGTTCTGCGTGAACGACTAAGGCCTAATCACCCTCACGGGTAGACTCATGCCCCTCGGTGAGGACGTTATTGAGCTGTTTTCAGAGATGGTCGTGACCCCATATCAGTTCATTTTATTGGGGTCGGTCTACGCTTTATTTGTCACAATTTTGACAACCAGAGGTCTTTAAGCATTTTATACCCTTTTTTTTTTTTTTTTTTTTTTTTTTTTTAGAGGAGAATCCTACATTGGATACTGGCCACTCTGGGGAGACGGCGCAGTTATGTCGGACTCCTACCGACTAAACTCCCCTATTTTCTATGCGCCTCGTCTTAGCGCTGACTGTGGGTACGCGCTGAGCGCAATCAACCGTCCAGTCAGTTGACGATGTCCGCGCGGTTGACACGGAACCACCTTACCTTATTTGGAGGGAATTACCTTCAGTTGGGTGGGGAAGTCCATAAACCCATGGACCATCCCCTATTTCACAAGGGCTTGAGTGGTGAGTGATAGCGGACGCCCCTTAGTCCGAAATCCACAGCTCTCGCTAGGGCGGCTGCAACTGATGCCATTGCCGTCTCCTCCGCCCTATCCTCCGTCGTCTGCTTGCACTAGCAAGCGGGTCGTTCTCTCTTGCACGTTCCGCCTCCTCCTTTCGCAGCATAACTTGCTCGCAGAAGGAGGCAACAGCCTTCCAGTTCCTCTTATTGGATGCCATAGCTTTTATGACAGCCGGTAGCGTGAGGTTATTTCCAATAACTGTCACTAGAACACTTCGTTGTTCCGACCAGGCAGGACATGCTTCTAGTGTATGAGCTGCCGTGTCTTCAGCATTTCCACACTCGTGACACTTTGGGTCTTCTTCTCGTCTGGCTACTTTATAAAGATATCTGCCGAAACATCCATGTCCAGATAGGATCTGAGTCAGGCGATACGACAACACTCCAAAATTCCTGTGAACCCATTGTTTCAAAACAGGACGCACTCCCATAATAGTGTAGTGACCGGCAACTGGGTTTTCTAGCCTGCATGCCCACTTTACCAGAGCAGCCTTTTGTGCATTCTCCCTCCAGTTTGCAATTTCTTGCGGCACAGGACGGGTGCCTTCGCTAAGCGCTGTCTTGCGCCTCTCATAGACCTCTGCTGCGATTTCAGCCTCAATGTCCCAAGGTGGCATTCCAGCCAGAACACACGCTGCTTCGTGGGAGATAGTACGATATCCACGTATTGCTCTGACTGTTATGACCCTTTGCGCTACCCGAAGTTTGGATACATTTGCCACAGTCAGAGCATCAACCCATACGGGCGCACCGTATAACGCTATGCTTTTAACTACCTCACAAAAAGTTTTCTACAAGTAGATTTTGGACCACCTATGTTCGGAAGAAGACGACCCAGCGATGCTGCTGTTGTCACCAGCTTAGGCGATAGTCTCGCAAAATGCTCCCTGAATGCCCATCTTCCATCCAGTAAAAGGCCTAAGTACTTTAGGTGTGGTCCCACTATAACGTTTTGCCCGTCAACTATGATAGAGGCTCCGGCCGGAGGTTTTTTGCGGGGGCCATGGAAGCAAAGGGCCTCTGTTTTTTCCAGAGCAACCCTTAGTCCTAAACTCCGAATTCTGGCTATGACTTGTGACGCACCAGCTGCTGCCAACTGAGATGCTTCATGAAATGTCCTCCCTCGCGCGGTAACTAAGGTGTCGTCTGCGTAGCAGACGACCTCAACCCCGCGTAGAAGAGTTCCCCGGAGCACCCAGTTGTATCCAATGTTCCACAAGAGAGGGCCGAGGACCGATCCCTGTGGAACACCACATCGCATTGGCACGTTGCGTATTTCACCTGTGCTGGTTTGAAATATCACAGAACGATCTTTAAGGTAATGCTCAACAATTAGCCTGAGATATTTAGGGACTCTGTGATATTTCAGGCCCTCTAGCACGCATTCAAAGGGGATGGAGTTAAATGCGTTTGATATGTCGATAGACACTACAACCATCACACCCCCCTTGGATATTTCTTCTTGTGAAAGTGCCTTCACCCGAAGCAGTGCGTCGATTGTTGATCGACCTGCTCTAAACCCATACTGGCATTCCGCTAGATCAGGCCCCACCGTGTTCAAATGCTCAACTATGCGAGCCGAGATTATTATTTCCAGCAACTTGGCTAATTCGTCCAGAAGTACTAGCGGTCTATACCCAGATGGGGAGTTATCAGGACGGCCGTCCTTCTTGAGCAGCACCAACCGCCCAGTTTTCCAGTTGTTAGGAAAACGTCCAGCTGTAGGCATTCATTGAACAAATCTCTAAGGACAGGTTCAAATTCGTTCATAACAGCGGCAACAACACTAGATGGAATACCATCTGGGCCAGGGGCTTTATTTTGACCGCATCTTGTTTGTAGCTGCTGCAAACTCCTCATCCGTGATAAAGGGCGCTGACGATTCATCTTCCATTTCGGATGTCGTCATTGATGGTATTTGGCACCCTCGGTTTTCTGGGAAGAGTGCTCTCACTATTGTGTCAAGCAGGCTGGGCTGAAGTGACTCAGTCAACGGTGGGCCACGAGTGTATAACTTTCTTCTAACCATTCTATAGGGTCGACCCCAGGGATCTTTGTTAAGGTTCTCCAGTAGCTCATCCCAGGCAAGGGCCTTGGCCTTTTTAATCGCTATCTGTAGTTCTTTTTTGGCTTCTTTATACGCTTCAAGTAACTGCTGCTCAACATTCGGATCTATGTTACGTCTTCGACGGTAACGTGTGTATGTTCTTTTTGCACTTGTGCAGTTGGTACGAAGGCTTGCCAATTCATGAGACCACCAGTAAACTTGTTTATTTGGCGGTCTTCGCCTTAGCCTTGGCATGGAAGAGTCGCAAATACTTGTTAAAGCATCCTGACACCATTTAGCTTTTTCATCAATCCTCATTGGTTGTCCAGTCTGGTAAAACCATGTTTGGACTATGGACGCTTCACTTGCCATTTCCTTGTTAATTTGTTTGATGGCCCAACGTGGGAAATGAGATACCTGATGACAAGATTCTGCTGCATGAACACCAGTGCCTGTGACATCAAAACTTATATATCGGTGGTCAGAAAGAGTCTCTACTTCTTCTAAGACACACCAGTTTACTATCCTTCTTGCAATTACAGGAGATGCGAATGTTAGGTCTACAATGGAGCCACCATTATGTCTGACACAGGTATTGACAGAGCCACGGTTCATGATGACCAAGTTCGACATAACGGTCCACGTAGCTAATAGATTTCCCCTTGGGTCCGTTCTAGGTGAACCCCATGCCGTGGACTTAGCATTAAAATCACCAAGCACAATAACTGGGAGTCTGATCCTGTGAATAGCTTCTGCCAGTCTTCCGATTTGTGTTTCAAACTCAGTAAAGCTACGGTTGGGAGAGAAGTAAACACCAACGATAGCAATTTCACCCCACTTTGCTGCAACGTAATCATTACCAGCTTCTATAGTGGAAATTTGTGATGTGTTAGAGTTTGCGCCAATAATAACAACAGAACCATCTACGCTAGAGACCCAGTTTGGACGTGTAAGAGAGTTGTATGGTTCTGCAGCAACAATATCAACTTGCCGTTCTGCCATGGATTGTAAAAGCAGATCCTGAGCTGCTGCGCAATGGTTTAAATTAGCCTGGATAAAGCGACAATTAGGGCTACTACTCATCATTTCCAGTTTCCATCCTGTGGGATTGCGGACTAGGCCTTGTCTGATTAGTGACTGCCAAGTTACCGCTGACCATCTTCCTTTTGCATTTGGGGGGAGAACAGTGCTTCCCTCCAATATGTCTGCTTTATTGTTATATCCAGCGCATACTGGACAGTGTGGTGACGCTGTACATATACTAGCTTTGTGTCCTGGATTACCGCAGCGATAACATAAATCGCTGCGGTCAAGGGCCGCTGTGCAGGCAGCCTTCGAGTGACCCTGTTCCAGACAACGATAGCATCTTAGGGGACGAGCTTCCAAGACTTTGACGAATGCTGAGCTCCAGCCGATTAGCAGCCGGCCTTCTGTCACTGCCTTTACCGCTGTCATTGGACACTGCACCCAGATATTGCCCATTCCGCGGGGACCGTATTTGATATTGCCAACTTTAATATTTTCAGTTGTGCAGTTGCCTTTTAGGGCGACGGCCTCCTTGACCTCGTCTGGTGTGATAGAGTCGTCTAGGCCCGTGATTCTTAGATCAGCGCGTTTAACTGGTCTAAAACTTTCACTTCCTGTGGTAGAATACTTTTGAGTTTCTCCGCTAGCAGCTCAGCTTTATCCGGACTCTTTACTCCTGGGAGTTCCATCAGCCGTGCTCCTGTCATTGTCTGTCTGAATTTGACTCCACCTTCTATGCCTAGGTCACCTAGGTTAATGCCAGCCTTGGCCCTGCTAATAACTTCTGCGTAGGACATGCCTTTGCCGTCCGTATTCGGTGGCATTGATATTACTACAGCCATCGAGCGAGGAACTTTTAGCTTTTTCTTGTTTTTGGCTTTTTTTTGTTTTTTAGAAGCAGCCGAAGATTTTTTGTTCTGAGGAGAAGCCAAGTTAACGCCCTGGGACACCAAAGGAGTGTTTTTCTGCTTCTTCTTTTTCCCTGCAACCAAAGACCATGCCTCATTAGCCGGGGTGGAAGCTGGGAGCATGGGATCATTTTCCTTATGAGGCATCATAGCTGCTTTAGGCTTCATTGGGGCCTTTGAGCGAGGAACTCTCGTTTCCTTGTCTCTTCGCCTTGTGTCCATTGAGTTTACCAATGGTACGAAATCATTGCTTTGAGTATCCGCGGCTAGAGATGGTCTTAACCGCGGCTCAGGCAGAAGTCTGTCCATTATGCCCTCAAATCGGGCATTCACCATTGTTCCAACTTCAGTCATGACCTTGTGCATCAATTCCTCGACAAAAGATGGAGTTGCGGCATGAGAGATTGATCGCTGTTTTGCAGACTTCATGGTCTTGGAAGAAGTTGGCACCGTCGACTGAGGAGGCGCCATCAACTCCGAATCCCGCGCTGGGTGTGTCTCGCTATCACTCCTGAGATCAGTTCTTATTGTCTCTATCTCGTGTTCTATTACCTTCCTTTGTTGCCCTCGAAGTTCCGATAATTCTGTTCGAATCGCATTTAGCTCGGCCTCCAGCCGAGTATTATTGTCTTGAAGCTTGCGGGTCTCATCTGACACTGAGCGACCTACCAGTTCAGAAAAGGCTGCACGAAGACTAGCAGCCGCCTCCTTTAGAGCTTTCTGGAAAGTTCCCTTGAGATGAGAAGACTTTGTCGCCACATGTATTATAGTCTCGAAGTCTTTCTCAACCACTTTTGCCAAATCTACGGCTGATTGTATTTGAACTTCATTGTTTTTTATGAGTTCGTTGCTCGAAGCACATTTATTGCGGGTAATGCTTGCATCTGCAAGTGAGTCCGATGCTTCAGTTTCACCCTGTGTTTCCACTTCATCCCGTTTTTCCCTATTTAGAACACGTTTAGCTGCGGAAAGGCCGACGTATTGACCTGTCGTGGGGGGACGTCCACGTCCCCTCTTTGCAGTGTGTCCTTTTTTTGTCTTACGTCCATCTTTCGATTTATCAGACGTAGAACTACCACCTTCGTGATCCCTACTACGTTTCGCTGGTGCTTTCATAAATCGTGCACGAGCTGTAGTGTATGTTCCAGATAACCCAGATACTGATATCGAGGCATCCGATTCAAACTCCTCTTCGGTTACATATTTAGAAGTCGCACTTCCAGTGGTCTCCAGTGAACAGCGGCTTCCCGCTCGCATTTCCACACTGTCCTGTCCTATTACGTGTACATGGTTTTAAGAGTGACGACATCTGCGGTTGTTCTGCCGTGGCGGACGCCACGGAATAGTGTGTGCCCCCCCCAGATACGAGGGGCTGCCCGTCAGTGACGGGGAGGGATTCTCCGACCGCTGAGCGGTCGGTACCCTCCTGGGGTAGTCCGTTTTTGCAAGCACTATTCATGGTTTAAACTGCTTTCGGGCGCAGCAACCCCCACCACCTTGCGCTATTGACCAAGATTACCTCCCCGGCCATCCATCCCCTCGGCGCGCCTCAGAACCTTGGGATTTGAGGGTTTTTTATTGAGGTTATCTCCTCTCGACCGTGCGACAAGTTGTTAAATCGCTTACAGTCCCCGGTCCCCAGAGTGGGGTTAACGGTATGCCCCCCCTTCCCCCGGCTGCTCTCAGAGGCCTCTGACGAAGCAGAGGAGAGAGAACAGCCGTTGGTGAGACTTTAGCCGTCCTGAAAAGGACGTTACCAGGGTGCACCACGAGGGGTATCTCACCAGCACCCCATTGAATTCCCACTTGACTTTGTTAGATGAGAAACTGCTTACGTTATGAAAAGTGTGACGCTGATTCTCAAATTTTCATGCAAGGACACTATTCGAAATATACTTTAAAAAAACACGTGGTGAAAAAAAACACAATCAATAACCCTTGATTGTTTTTTTTACCACGTGTTTTAGCAAAGAGTTTTTTGCTAAAACGACAGATTTAGCAAAAAAAATTGGAACATTAACCGCCAATGACGCTATAAGGCGCCAGACACTAGATTTAATGAATTGTTCAGTGCCTCAGTGGGTTCATGTTCCAATTTTTTGTTTTGTCTGTTGTTGCGGCTCATATTACAAAACAACTACATATTCATCCATATCAATTTATAATCATACAATGTTTCAAGAATGAATTGATAATCTTATGCTATTGATATAAATATTATTTCGGTAAATTAAATTACACTATTACAAGTACCTATAAAATACTTGTCAGTATTCTAGAACGAGACTCAACGTTGATCTTTACTTAAATTGAGTTAGAAAGGGATGGTGTTATTTATCGTATAGTGCGTTATCCCTTTCTCACTCTGCTTAAATGAAGAGTTTCCACTTGTTTTCAGATACATGAGCGGTGAAGAAACGGCAGATGTTGTTATGAACAAGTTCCTTTCCATATTCGAGGAAGAAGGCGTTGTGGATGGAAAGGTAAATCTTAATTTTTCGTGTAAAAACGATGTTGAATATGTCGTAGAATTTATTGCCGAATTTTATTTGTGAAAAAGGTAAATAATAAATTAGTTCTCATCCCATTGGAAGGTTTCCAGAAGTGGACTGCTACCAAATTCTTTTAATACCTCTTTAGTATAGAACACGAAATATATCATTTTATAAGTGATTACTGATTAATTTTTAAAGGTTAAGTCACAAATTATTTTACATAATAATAAGTTTCAAATTAAAGCAGCAGAAGATCTATTAAAAGCCAACCGAAAATATGTAATAAAATAATATAAGTACTACTTTTAACTGTTACCATAGTTTCCTTAAAAACATAGCAAGGACACCCTTGTGTTTAAAGCAACTGTATTAAGTATTCTCCTCTTTAGGGTTCCGAAGCCAAATGGCAAAGGAACCCTTATAGATTCGTCAAGTCTGTCTGTCTGTCCGTCCGTATGTCACACCATTTAATTTCCAGGTAACACTAGAAGAGTTTATGAACTACTACAGCGGCATCAGCGTATCTATCGACAACGACTGCTTCTTCGATCTGATGATGCGTCAAGCGTTTAAACTTTAAACGAAAGCCTTAGTAGTGGACTTAACAATGCTTGCGCTAAGTCCCCGAACAAAGAGGTATCCAACCGCTCGAAAGTTTATCGGGGTAAACAAACGAAAATGTATTGTTTATAAAACATAATCCCAGTTAAAAAACGAGCTGTTAAAAATATAATATATAAGAATATTTATTTAAATAATAAATATTCTTTATTTCCTCTTCACAATAAGGACCTCAATCTATTTGGTTATCTAGGTACAAGCTCATAAGTATATATCTAACATAAAATTAGGTAAGTATTAATTTAACATTAATATATACTGATAAATTTATTAAAATCACTGATATTAAAACCGTCCAGCATATTGTTTGCGAAGCATTAATTGTTAATGACACAAAATTCGCACATGGGGCGTTTGTCTTTTGCCGCCTCATTAAAAATAATGATAAATAATCGATTGTCAGCACAAAATTAGTGATTAAATCGTCCAGTAGCTTATCGCTTGATGCACAAGGGGTGGGATAAAGAGAGGCATCTATGAAATTTTATAAAGCCCCATCACAGCTTTATTACCACTATTTACTAAGCATTCATATTTAAGATCAAATATTTTAATTTGTTTAAGTTGTTGTGATTATCGAATATGATACTCTTGCGCACATTATACGGAAATGTTAAGTACAATGAGTACATACTTAGAACACCAAATTACTATGATGATAAAAGGTTTATTATATCATTGTGTGTAATTAATTAGAAAAATTAAATGTTATTATTGAAACAGGGTTTCATTATTTACCATTCCTACTCTTTATCGTATCGTAGCACCTCTAAAGTAATATATCGTAATTGAATTAGTGGCCCATGAGAGTCGAGCAAATACTACCGAAGTTATGAATCTTGAAGACACTGCAAAAGCTGAGATTTGTACCCCCATAGTTTTGGAGTGAGCGTTACGCCAACGGAACATTATCGAATTTCTTGACATTAATCACACACGAGCGATGGAAAGGGCTATGCTTGGGGTTTCTCTACGTGGTCGAATCAGAAACTAGGAGATCCGTAGAAGAACTAAGGTCACCGACATAGTCACTCGCATTACCAAGCTGAAGTGGCAATGGGCAGGGCACATAGTCCGATGAACCGATGGCCGTTGGGGCCGAAAGGTTCGCGGAGATCGCGTACTGGAAAACGCAGCGTGGGACGGCCACCCACAAGATGGACAGATGACCTGAGGAAGGTGGCCGTTGGATGCAGATAGCTTCCGACCGTTTGGAGTGGAAGTTATTGGGGTAGGCCTATGACCAGCAGTGGACATCATGTGACTGATATGATGATGATGAACCATACAGTGTAATTGCGCACAAAATTTTAGATTTGTGCATGCAACCGTTTTGGAAATATTCGCAAAAAACACTCCGCTGAGGGAACGTTACCCCTTTGGGGTGAGGGCCATCTGAGCTCGCCAATTGTCCGGTAAAGCTGTGAAGGCCACCTGCGGCCAACACCGATAAGTCATTCCGAAAATATAAACGTTTCCCCAGTGGGACCTATTTCTTTCCTGTAGGTCTGATATTAACTGGAGACCAATAAACAATGAATTACGTGTTAAATAGCTGTCTCCGTATTCTAGTGGTTTGAACGTTGCTTTTAGTTCACTGTGTGATCTACGGTACGTGGGTTCGATTCTTGGGAAAGAACAAATTAATGGAAGCAATTTAGTAAGATTTGTCCCAGTATGGCTAGGAAATCTTAGGCTGAAGGTATAGACAGAAAGGCACGTTAGGCTGTCAGTTCTGATTAAAATTTTACAATGGTTGTCGTTAATAGCCGCCAATCCGTTCGATTCCGTTAACGCACAATGGTCCACTGCACGGACTAAGTGCGGAAACCAACACTATCATAGAACAATATATCCGCCACTCCGCAATGGGCCCGCATGATAGGATATAGCCCATGCTTCGCATAGCTATGCTGTGCTTGCGAAAAAATTACCGTCTGCATTTTTAAAGTTCATGGAATGTGGATATGTACTTTAACAGGAGTTGATGAATCGTGAATAATTTATTGAGTCAAGTCGAATCACTCACCAATCTGCATTGAACCTGAGTGGTGGGTTACTACGGCCCAATCCCCCCTTGGCTATCTTATCTATGCTGTGTGGGAAGGTTTATTCTTTGCAGGCACCTCCGCATGCAAGGAATAGATTGTAGACTGATGATGATGATGAAAGGATAAACCAATTAAATCAGTCCATCATTTCGATTGTGAAAAGTTGACAGCATCCACATTAATTTTTATGTGCAAAAAATTATCAAATATTATTTTAAATTACTACAAAGGGATGTCCTAATTTTGATAAAGTTACCAACATTGATGGTTACCAAGATGTTTTAATCTTGTATATGTAACCTTGACGTTTACTCTATAATTTTAAGAAGATATAAGATTCTATGAACTATGCTATGTCCGTAACCAAATTTGTCTTTTTGTCATTTTGTGTAATATGTTTCTAAGTTTGTGTTTATGTATACGGGTTTGTTACAAAAAGTACGCGTTTAGATAAATAAGAAAAAGGAGCAGCCGACTTATTAATATTTTCAAAAAATTACAGGTATATATGAATAAAATGGCAGTTTTTTAATTATTATTAAGCGTATTTGTAAAATTGGATTAAATCATATTTTACTTATACCTACCTACTTTGCATCAATTCATTCTTTTTTTTATGAACTTATACAAATATTGGAATTAACACACTCAATTTCATAATATAGTTTTATCCTTCACAAATAATTAGATATAATTCATACAATTTGTTGTTGTCCTCTGAAGAGTAATTTATACTCTTTGATTTTTGTTTTATTTTTTTCAGAGTAAATACAATCAAACAGGATGTGTCGGACAGTGCACGCGGTATTACAAACCGCAATATGTGGCATCCAGATGCTAGTAAGGGTCTTCATGACCATAATTCTGATGATAGAGAACGTTATCAGAATGATCCTACAAACTGCCTACAACTTTATATCATTCATGCTGCAAATGATATCTCTTATACCAATTTGCATTGTATTCCTATTAACAGCAAGATTAAAGTGCTTCATGTGCGGCGGTGGCGGACCATGCCCTGTAAACAGAGGTGGTACATGCGACTGTTTGATGTCCGGCCTTGCGTTTGTGATTTTGTTTTTTATATTCCGAGCTACTGGTGTACTCGACAAGATTTTCTACAGCTTGGGTTACACGAAAGCCCGGCCTCTTGCGCATGCGAGATTCGTACCAACTCCAGGCGATATTACGGAGTGCTCGAGAAACGACTCTGAAATTGTGACAACACCATTCTTTGAAACCACAACCACAATGAACCCGAAGATTTGGGAAGAACAGTATGAAACTATAGACAGTGACAGTGACAGTGATGGAGAATCTGGTAAAGAAGTTCCAACTTTAACACAGAAGGACACTACAACGAGCAGTCCATACATGTCAAACCAAAATTTGTTGCGTGGGAGGCAAAGACAGACATTTACTACTCTAGCTCAATATTATCAAGTTTAAGAACTGTTAAATAAAATGTTTTTAAACGCACATCTAACTTTACTGTATATACACATCCCACCAAAAACATTCTGTAAAAAATCTAGCCAAGTCTCGATGGAGCTGCTTGATTATCTCTAAAAAGTAATGAAATCAAGACAAAGACGTGCCAAGTCTAAGGTTCCTTACTGCAATTAATTAATTATTATGGTTAATGTTGTGTGACTTGGCCGTTGAAGAGTACACAAGGATACAAAACTAGGTGCTTCATGACACCATTGCACCAATCTGTCGCCAGAACCGCTACCCATTGACGGTACAAATTTGCCACTTGGAAAACGGTGATTCAATAGCCCATCGATTGTAGGCTTGATAAAGCCACTAACGTATAAAGAATGTTCAACGGCCAAGTCACACAACATTAACCATAAATAATTAATTGCAGTAAGGAATTCCAATTCTCATTTCCAATGGACTTTATTCATCCTACCATCTTTACGCAGACGAACTTTGCAAATTTTATACTCAAGCTCCCCTTGAGCATCTGCCGCAGCTATAGGGAACATCAAATGCTGATTGGCGCACATATCGAAATGGAGCTGTGAGCATGGGCTTAAGGTTAACCCTACTAAAACTAAAATTATCATAGTAGGCAGTTCTAGAATGATTTCAAAATTGGACTGGGAAAGCTTACCACGAGTAGTGTTTGATGGGATAGTTATCTTTTAGCGACACTGTGAGGGACTTAGGAATTATTCTTGATAGGACTTATCATGGAATGCGCAGATGATCGAAGTCAGTCGGAAGCTATTTGCATCTGCGGGGTCGTTAAAAAGACTGCGCAACTTCTTTCCCGTCGCCACCAAAGATTGCGTTAGCACAAATCTCTCTTGTTTCCTATCCTTGATTTATGCTGATACTTTTACCTGGATCTTAATGAGTCTCATAGATAAGCTCGAGCGACTTCAAATTTCTGCATCAGGTTGTATTTGGCCTGAGAAAATACGATCATGTTTCTGATCCGCAGAAAACTGAAATGGTTGTCAATTCGCTATCGCCGGAATACTCATATACTATGTAATGCTTTATAAATGTACTATTTCGGCAACCGCTCCTGCTTACCTCAGGAAGCGTTTTAAATTCCTTGGAGATTCATATCACGCAACCTCAGATCGTCGGGTAATTTTACAATTAGAAAATGCCGGTACATTCGACGCGTTTCACAGATAAGTCTTTTACGGTACTGCAGTGCGTCTTTGGAATGCGTTACCTAATGACATTAAACATTCTCAGTCTATGGAAAGTTTAAAAATATGGTTTATAAACATTTTCTTTCTATTTTTAATATATATATTATAATATATATATATATATATATATATATATATATATAATATATATTTGTAAGTATAGTAGGTGTATATCTGTATACTTTGTATTTGGTATATGTTGTATTTACAAGTACGGGTATTTTTTGTTCATGAACATTTAAGTTTCAATATATTCTTGTTATGTATTAGTAATCGCATATATAAAGTTTATTCATCTTAGTTATTATTTAGTATGTATATAACTTGCATTTAATTGCGTACACCCCTATCCCATGCACTGTATTTCTCCATCCTAAGGTTGCCTGGAAAATTGCCATGCGCAATAAGGCCGCCATTACTCTCTTTTTATTTTTTATTTCTGTATCCTTTTGTTGTTTTGGTGTACAATAAAGTAATAAAAAATAAATAAATAAGGAACCTTAGACTTGGCACGTCTTTGTCTTGATTTCATTACTTTTTAGAGATAATCAAGCAGCTCCATCGAGACTTGGCTAGATTTTTTACAGAATGTTTTTGGTGGGATTTTACTTCTTTTTGTAGAAACTTGAAAGGAATTAGACGACCCAATGGGTGTAATGGTTGAAACGTCGGCTACTACACCAAGGGTTCCGGGTTCGATCCCTACAAAATATTTGTGTGCACCAACATGTCTGTTTGTATTGGTCTAGCGCGCTGGACTTAAGTCCACGGCAGAGTCCGATTTTTGACATCGGATGAAGAGGCCCACCATGTTAAATATATATTGTTTAAAGGCGGTATGTCAATCTCTTATAGTTTGGCTGGCTCTTTTGTTATCTAAGCAGGGTCACCAGGTACTCCAGATCTTCGATTATCCAAGTTATTATAGTTTTCCCTTTATGTAACCATTAAACCCTGACTCTGTACCAAATTTCAGCTGTGTGAGCTAATGGGAAGTACTAGTTCTATTTTGATGATTTTGTTATCTAAGCAGGGTCACCAGGTACTCCAGATCTTCGATTTTCGAAGTTTCATAGTTTTCCCTTTATGTAGCCATTAAACCTAACTCTGTACCGAATTTCAGCTTTCAGTTAATGGGAAGTACTAGTTCTATTTTGATGATCATGAGTGAGTGAGTGTGTCTGTCGAAAATGCGAAACTTTGCTTTCGCTTAACGTCGGAACTAAATGACCTACAGACTTGAAATTTTGGATTTAAAGTAAGTTATTATATCTTACTAGATGACGAAAATTTCAGCGCTCTGGTATTATCCAAAGGTTCTCAAATCGGGGCCTGAAAATGCGGCGAAATGGATCCTGTAAAGGATGGTACGGCAGTGTTTGCTTCGCGCTCGACTTGGCGGGGGCACTGCCGTGCCCCCAGATTAACCCACCACTGAGCATAAGGAATTCCTGTCAATTTAGTAGGTACTATCGTAATTCGAATGTCCAACACGCAGTATGTATTACCCACAGAACTGATAATAGCTGTGTTGTTCAAATTTAGCCTTAACCGGCAACACACTCTGGTCAAAGACTTTCGTCTTGAAACACTTCATCCAAAATACGGATGAAAATATCTCTCTTATCTTCCCGAACGCTACCTATCCTAATTGGATTCAATTGGAAATCTCCTTCTTGAAGAACAACTGCGTAGGCCATTTGTACTTCTTGTCCCAGGTACACATATTCGTCGTATTCGTCTACCTCTTCAATTTCGAGCTAACTGATATTGGTACTACTGATATCTGTTTGGTGAACTGGTGAAAAGAATATCTAAAGATTCTCATTTTAAATTTAATAGGGAATGAAGCTCTTTGCAGCACGTGAACTGAAAAACACAATGAATTGGATTTCGTCAAAACAAGCCTAGGCAGGCTTAAACTTATAAAAATCTGCAATTTCTTGGGTAAGGTATGACACCTGGCAGTTAATAAATTTAGATTATTCTAAAACAATATCAGATATCAGACTGAAGTAGAATTTATTTGACTTAAGACATTATATTGTTTTGACGTTGCATTATTATCGGTTTGCGATTTACATTTATGTTACAAATCATGTAATTTTAGCATAAGGTATATTATATTTAATAAATGTAGCAGTAGAATGTAGCATTGAAAAGATGCCGCAATTGCTCAAAATTTATTTGTGTTGTTTGCGTTTGTGACATTTAAACGGGAGTCTTCACCATGTAGATATTTTGATTAGTGAAACGTTAATTTGTTGATGTAAGTAATCGTCAAATAAAATGAATTGGTTGATGGCACGTGAGTTATATAACTTAAATATATTCTTTGATTGTTTTAGGTTCAATTTTCGATAGAAAATTTGTGACGTTTAAGTATTGGTCTTGCATCACTTGCATGCTCTGTCTGTCTGAAGTTAATAAATATTGTTTACAACAATAAAGTACGTACTAGAGATATGTATATATCGAATGTAGAATAATGCCCTGAGCCTCCAATACAACGATGTTCTTTATAAAATATTAGCACCATTTAGCACTAAATTTATACGCAAAAAGGTTGATCGATGAATTATATTACAGACCTACACTATCACAGCGAGAAGAATAACTACACAGACAATACGAACAAATGTCAAGGCTGACAAGAGAAATACATTACTCCAAAGGAAGCAATATTATTAAACACAGAAAAAATGGTGGTGACGTCAGTAAAGATATACAAACGCTACAATCACATAAAAATAAGGCTAAAATCAATCGTCCGGTTGTAGTTTTCAGTAGATCTGAAGGACATTATAATAACCATCATAGTTGCTCTGATTTTATAATTAATAAATCACCAATAAACAAATATATCACAAATGAAAGTATAGTGCTTACAACAAGCATTAAACAGTTACACAATAAACAAGATAAAATAAACAAAAATTCGAACTATTCAACGTATTATTTGCGATCTGACCCCTGTCAATGTAGTATACATTATGCAACAGTTAAATACAAAAATCCTACTATTGTTCAATCAAAAGCATTAAAACCGAAAAGAGTTGAATGTAAATGTAATATTAGAAAGATAACCTTTGCGAACAAATCGATCCTAAAGGTTAAAAATGCAAATGAAATGATAAAGCAGAGTATAAGAGGCAGCATATCCAGGTTGGAAAACACGTTTAAGAAAGCAAGAGATTCTATAGTATTAATTAGAGACAAATTAAGAAGAGACAAAGGAAAAACATTATATGATTGCTCATCTAAAGATTGCATTCCACACATCTCCAGAGAACCACGATATTATGAAAAAATAAATTAAGATTTGGTGACAATAAACATTCACTTTATGAAATAAAATCAAAATCTTTACAAGCTTATCAAGAACACAGTCTTCATTTGTACAAGATCATAACTCAAAGTCAGTCACATGCACTTGTGAATCTGCGCTAGAGCCAACAGCAAATTCCAGTAAACTTGTCGCAAATCTCATAAAATATTGTCTCGTCTTAACAATTTTAAACAGTCAGTTCACAAATTAAGCCAAGTAGCATCCAGATCACTTACTTGTATTTCAATAATCGTTCAAAACCAAAATTAAGATCAGTCATTTGTACCTGCGAAGGCGAAGCTAAGTCGGATGTAAATGACACCTCTCAAAATTATTGGAATAAAACTATAACTGGTTTTAAGAACTTCAAACAATCACTAAGTAACTTACAAAATTTTCAGATTCCTTAACAGAAATTTCTCATAAATTAAAATCTGGATTAAAGAGTGCTAAGCGGTCATATTCCGAAATGCATCAAGAAATTCAAAGTCTTTTTTAAGAACTTCAAAACAACATTATCTTCGTAAGCAAAAGTTTAAATATAAGTCAGTCAAATGTGCGTGTAAACTCGAGGTTAAAGCAAAACCAAGTAAAATTCGTTTAAAGTACTTTGGTGAAATGAATTCTGGGCTTGTCAAAGTAAAACGACCTTTACACGAAAAAATTCGAGCCGCATCAAAGTCATCAAGTAAACGAAAACAGGAACCTACATTTAGCCCTTGTGAACTTAAAGATAATGCAGAATACAAAGTGATATCCAGTAAGTACTCTGATAAAACGAATCAAAGAATAACTCAACCGGCTATTAAAATAATTTCGCGATTCTTAAGAAAAATAGTTCACGTAAGGGAAAGCTAAATTCTAAAGGTATCTTATGTTTTTGTGAGCATGAAACTGAACCGAAATCCCTAAACGTATCGCAAAAATATTCTAATAAAATTAAATATGAGTTAGACAATATAAAACAATCCCTTCACAAAGTTAGTCTAGTAGCCTCAGAATCTTTCAACAATGTGGCAAGTAAATATTCATGGAGTAAATCGCCACAAAGAATTAGATCCAACATATACCCTTGGGCATCTAAATCCGGTCCAAGACTAAGAAATACTTACAAGTGCTATGAGAAAATTAGGTCTGGATTACATAGTGTTAAAAAATCTTTTCATGCATACAAAAAGCTGCTTCCAGTTTGTCACTTAAAGTAGCAAGAAAATTCAAAAATAAATCCAAGAAGAGAGCAAAGTTTGTTATCTGTAAATGTATACCAAAAGAAGAAACCTTATTTATTACAAATAATTCTGCAAAACCTCTTTTATCTTTCCAAAGAACTACCAAAAGATCTCGAAATTCGAAAGGTCTTTCTTTATGTATTCCCGAGAAGAAATTTGGTAAAAGTGATTCAAATATTAGTGAAAAGTCCGGATTAGGTTGGTTAGACAGAGATCTAAAGACTACTTCACGTATTCCCGACCATCGCACAAAAAGTGAATACATAAGTAACATTTATCCTAAGAGACAAATGGTGCGTATTGGATCTACATACAGCTTTAATATAGAATTTACAAGGAAGCTAAGAACATAGATAAGCCTAAAATAGAAACCAACTTTCACGGCATGAAAGAAAGACAGAAAAAAAATCTTAAAAATAAAATGCGAAATAATTCGCCTAAACGTGAACATTGTAAAAGTCGATCTACACAGTTGTTTGAAATATTATCCCTTTCATCACCTTCTCACCGAGATTTAAAACGATGTTCCTGTACGTTAGAGTTAATGAATGACACATACGGTAAAAATAATAGAGATTCATCTCCTCAAATTATATGTTTGAAAAGTTCTAAGAATGCAGAGTTTAAGGAAATAACATGCAAATGTTATTCAAAACCAAAGAGGACACAAACTAAAATTAGCCTTAAACGTAATGAAAAACTGCCTTCACAAACCATTCCAATCAATGCATGTTCATGCGGTAAAAGGTTGGATCAAATACAATTACGACAAAAAACATATACCTCACAAACATTTACAGCTTTTCCTAAAAGTTCTGTAAAAGCCAATGTAA
>PQWD01009650.1:0-11676 GCA_019425675.1 Leucinodes orbonalis | reverse complement strand
TACAACGATAAGCTGAAATTGTTTTCAAATGCTTAGTGTAAATCAATATTCATCTGATCGTATCAATTAAATACCAGTTAGCAATATCTGCCAGATGCCCAGATGATGGACATAATGATGCCACGATTGGTACAGTCAGCTTCAAAAGAGTTGCGCACTAAAAAGATGACGAAATTACCAAAGAGGCGGGTACATTATTTTAAAAAAGCGTTGTTTAGTTAATACACCAAATATATTGGAAGGCCAACCTCATCATCATCATCATCATTACAGCCTAATTATGTCCACTGCTGAACGAAGGCCTCCCCTAATGATTTCCACGCGGACCGATCCCTTGCAGATGACATCCATCTGCCACCCGCCACCTTAACCAGATCATCCGTCCATCTGGTTAGGGGTCGGCCTACGCTTCGCTTTCCGTTACGTGGACGCCACTCGAGAACCTTTCCGCCCCATCGGCCATCGGTTCTACGCACTATGTGCACTATGTATGGAAGGCCAAACCTAAAAATAACATAAGAGAACGAGGAACATGACCCATGAATGGAAAAAGGTTTACACAAAAGAAGAAAACAATAGTATAGTAATTAAAGTCAGACAGTATTACAGTAAAATAAAATGAAAATTACAAGACTATTTAAACAAAACTAAATACAATGAAAGTGATTCATTAATAGATATTATATGAATTTGAGTGTTTATCCTACGATCCTGACTATTTATTTAGTAAAACAATGAACTACAACATGTGGTTTGTTGCCCTTGGTTTTTTATGAATGAGCAATATTTCTTTTTTGCCTTACTTTGCGTAACAGTACCCTTGGTGACATGAATAAATGTTTAATCGTGAGTTGACAAATTTGATTAGTTAATCAAATGTTCAGGGTTCTATCCCAAACAAAAATGTATTTTTGGTTTTTGTATTGTTTTGAATTTAGTTAGCTTTATCATTAAGTGCGATATGATTGTCATCGATATGATAACGTCACTTGGTAGTGATCCAATTTGTCAATGTTAGCACGCCACAATGTTGATGATAACCAATGAATGTAGTTAGTAAATGTTTCTATTAGGGAGCGTTCAAGTAATACGTAACGCAATTTGGGGGAGGGGGGGTCTCGTAAAACGTTACAATGCGTTACAGGGGCGGAGGGATCTTTCTTGCAACACGTTACGTAACATTGTTTTTTTTTAATAAAAAATTAGGGAATAAAAACTCCAAAATTGGCAACCCTTTTCATTTTCATTTACGTTTGGAGTATCCTTGATTGTATTAGTCTGGTCGTCATTTTGATTTTTCTCGCCAGTTGGCAAACCTTTTTTTATATTTCACGGGAATCCCTAGATTGTATTGTAAATAAAATCTATAACATACTTTTTTGCGACTTTAGGGTAAAAATGGTCACTTGAATGTTACGTAACGTTTCGAGAGTGGGGGGGGGGAATACAGAAAAACGTTACAGTGCGTTACAAAGGGAGGAGGGGGGGTCAAAAATTGCGTGACGTAATACTTGAACGCTCCCTTACCTAACACAGCCTTATATCGGTACCTGGGATGAAGAATGGCCGGTCTTTTGAAACCAAGTAATTTAGTGAAATTACCGGGTTTGTAACTGATGGTGACTGCAGGGTACTTGAGTTCCCTATATACCCTTCAGCTAATTCTCCCGATACCCAGACTTTCGTAACGTGACATCAGGCATTCGATGACTCAAGTAAAATTAAAAAATAAATAATGTAAAAGTTAATATAAATATCTTTCGTTTAGCACAGTTGAACTTAGTAGCTTTAGTTTGTGACTAGATGGCGCTATGTATATCTGAGGATATTTATTCATTACATATGTCAACTACACACTCTTGCTTAAATGGAGATTCCAATTCACTAGATTAAAGCAAAATATTGTAAATGAAATTATTTTATTTATTTTTATTTGTTTGTTTGTCCTAGCATCTGCAACCTATACCGCTGGCGTTACCGTGCCTTGGGAGACCTGAGTCATGTGACGCGACTGCCCGAATATCGTGCGGCCAACGCTGGCCTAGTCTACGACTTCCAGTTGATCAACGTGGACGACTTCAATGGTGCCGGCGAGACTGAACCGAGCCCTTACTTTTATCAGGTAAAACATACACACAGAACTATAAAAATACTAATGTCTGTGATGCTCGGGGATCGGACCTGAAACCTTTGTGTAGTAGCCTACTTTATAACCACTACACCACATATGGATGGACAAAATATCTAAGTTCCGATTTATAAACGCGAATGTTTATAAGAGTGTCAGGAAGTTTATTAGTTTTTTAACTTAAAACGTCTTAAATTTATAGAACTTTACAATAAAAAGCATACATGCAAATCACCATATAAACTACCACCCCGAATTTACAGAGAACAGTTACTTGGCCGTGTTAACTGTAGCACGCTGAAAATATATTTATTGTTCTAGAACCTCGCTGAAGCTGAGTATGTAGTGGCGTATTCATGTACATGGCTGGTGGGCTGGCCCGCGGACCGCATCTCCATTCTCACCACGTACAACGGACAGAAGCATTTGATCCGTGACGTCATCGATAAGCGAGCTGCCGACAACCCGCTCATAGGTCGACCGCACAAGGTATTTGTCTATGGAACACAAAAGTATTGAAAATCAACAAGGCTCACCGATTTACCTGCGCAGAAAGAATTATAGAAATGTTATTGTGCAATGGGAATTTTGTGCCCTTATCAACATGGCCGAAGATTTACTACACTTGAATACGTCTATTTATCGGACATCTGTGTCCTCCTCTATAGTTTTCTATTTATGACTCCCTAAGCTAACTTATGATAAAATCTGATGGTAAAGCTTTTCAAATTTGAAGTGTCTGTTGGGTATAAAATTTGTCATATCAATTATTTGAAATCCATAAATGGCGTGCATTTCATACTATAAATAATATGTGAATTCCGACAACCCGAAAAATCACAATCATATTTGATGTTACCTCCTTATTTCCTGTCCCCTACCTTTATAACTATAATCGAGCAGCTTTCAACAAGAACACTAATATCACTAACTTTGCCTGCCGTACTCGAAATCTCTCTGCAATCTAATCGATTTAATTCTATAGATTATACACAATGTTTAAAAGCGTGTACATCTGTTTGCACTTAGCCGCCATAACGCAATTTGGCTTCAGAGATTGAATCTTGGTTTTAAATTTATCTGCGTGCATAATAGCTCCTTCCTGACCTTACGCATTTAGACACAACTGAGCGAAACGGTTAATTGAAGCACATAACCAATCTAGATTTATGGCTTTCCATT
Source organism: Leucinodes orbonalis (assembly GCA_019425675.1). Taxonomy (NCBI): domain Eukaryota; kingdom Metazoa; phylum Arthropoda; class Insecta; order Lepidoptera; family Crambidae; genus Leucinodes; species Leucinodes orbonalis. The sequence goes on along the minus strand of PQWD01009650.1, from coordinate 8,366 downwards.
CTGAATTCACTGATTCCTTTCATAATACCGAGAAGTGAGGCCGTTATTGTGCGATTCAATTATGAATGACGCTAGAGCTATTTATGTCTTTGTGAACAAACTAAGCGCAAAATCCACCTGAATGTGTTATGTGTTAATAAAAAACTCCAGGTATTTCAAATATACAGGCGTAAAGAATATCAAGTCCATGTTTTATTGTATTATAGTCCATGTTATAAAAGTTCAAGAAATTGCTAACAGAATTGCTATAGTCAAGTTTGCCACTCAAATAATGATATATTATATAGTACCACAGATAATTTAATATAGTTAGTACTTCTATAATTTTTTTTTAGGCCGCCATTTGTGCATTCAAGTATTTTATATTTATCATTGGTAATTTTTTAATGTGCAGTACAATAGGAAATTGTGTTTGTATCTTTAGACTTCTTTTATCTCTACTCTTGTTCATGTATCTACGTAACTTTTTGATTTTAAAATTGAATTTTGAAACTTGAATCTTGAACTAATAAATAAATGAATCGGGAATGTTCTAGGTGACAACGGTGGACAAGTACCAAGGTCAACAGAACGACGTGGCGCTAGTGTCGTTGGTACGGACGCGCGCCGTGGGCCACGTACGTGATCTTCGCCGACTCATAGTGGCCGCTTCGAGGGCGAGACTTGGACTTTATATATTCGCTCGTGCTGCCCTCTTCCGAAACTGCTTTGAGCTGCAGCCCACCTTCAACCAGGTACACTAATAATAAATCGTCGTGTATGTAGATCGGGGTAAGCGTGTTCTGGAGTGGAGGCTTCGTCTAGAGCACTGTAGTATAGGGCGACCTCCTATTAGACAGGCCTTTGTTCAGCAGTGGACAAGAATAAGATAAGATGATGACAAGCAATACAAACATTTGTGCGCATTAACATACCTGTTTGTAATGATCTGGGTTATCTATAATCACAGATTTAATAATATATACTATACAGATGATGCATCCCATACTGCAAAAACGTGACCATCTACGGAAGCTATTTGAGGAAGCTATTTTTAACTCACTTTATTCTCACTAGATGCCACTAGGTCCGTGACTAGGTGCTTATAGCAAGATTCGCGTAGACAGATTAAACTGATATTTGAAAATCCGATAGGTGGCGTAAAAACACAGCTATTAATTAATCACAGTTCTAAATAAGGACGGCAACAGCGCATTTATTGTTTATTCTTACGGCGCGTGCGCTTTGACAGAGCGGCAACGTGCGCGTTAGTGCGCTCTTCCGAATCCGATCCGACTAAAATGTAATTTCTCAAACCAAACATTTTGATAGGCATAGGTATCTATGTATATTTGACGCGCGCGTCGTGCGTGGCGTGTGTAGTATTGTGCAAATTTAATTGCAATTAAGAATTGATTAATTGTGACGTTGCAATTAAACAATGAATTTATTGTTGATTGTGAACCAATAACAAATGAATTTCCAGGTTTTTTAATTAAACTTTTATTAAATAAAACTATTACTCATTATTATTTCAAAAATATAGAATATTATATAGAATTGAGCAGTAAGCCGTTGGTTCCAGGGGTTATTAGAGGAGGCTCTTATATATATTAATAAATATCCACTGATATACACACAGCGCCATCTTGCCGCAAGTTAAGCGTGAAGCCTGTATTATGTATGAGTTCTAAACATACTTATACACTTTTCTTGTAATATATATAAAAGCCAGATATTTTGTGAACGAAAAGCATCTTATATGTAGGTATATAGCCGCAAGAGCGGTCTTGAATGGAAGCCATCAACGGCGACGATATATTTATCAAAGGACAAAGGATACAAACATAAGGACTTAAGCGCCGTGCAAGACGCGTCACTTACGCGTTTTCTTCAAAATACTTATTAGTGTTTTGAATCAATGGTCACTTATTCCACACTTGTAATGTTTTTTATGTTTTTGTTATATTTAGTTTTCGACACTATATTAAATTGCGTTTTTAATTTGCTAAGGAACTGATATAATTTATTTTTATCACTATCAATACCGGTGAACTGAATTTATTTTTGAAGACGGAAAGTAAAGGTAGGCTCTTCGTTCCAGCGTTAGGACGGTAACTTATTTATGCATATCAATATATATGCGGTACTACATATTATGCCAAAATAACAATGTTTAAAATTTTTGTCGGACTGTCAGTTTGTTCCGGGTAATCTGTGAAACGGCTTGACGTATTTGGACGGGACTTTTTTGGCAGGTAGCTGATGTAATAAGGAAAAACAGGGGCTGCTTTTGAACCGACTTAAAAAAAGGAGGTTACTCGATTCGACCTTGGCAAAAAAACGGAACCCTTATAAATTCGTCAAGTCTGTCTGTCTGTCCGTCCGTATGTCATATCCTTTTTTCTCCGAAACTATAAGAACTACACTATTCAAACTTTGTAGATATATGTATTCTGTGAACCGCTATAAGGTTTTTACAAGAAACTTGAAAAAATATTAATATATTTTGGGGTTTCCATACAGTGAACTGAAAAAAAATTTTTTTCATCGACCCCCCGTTTGGTGTATCAATGTGTATAGATCTTGAAAAATGGTATCGAGGTTTCTAATATCATTTTTATAACTTGAATATTTTGCGCGAGAGACATTTTCAAAGTTGAAAAAAGTGTGTTAGAAATTCGAGGAGGGCTCTAATTTCTAAACTATGGGTTGATAAAATAAAAAATGATGTACATAACCATAAAATCTGACAATCAAATTTAGTTTAAGCGATTTCTGATGTGAAGTTTTTTTATACGTCATAAATGGTGAACCACTATTTTCTCATAATAAAGCTGTAGTAGTGCCTAAGTAAATAAAAATATTTTATTCTATGTAACTTACTGCTGCGGAACCCACCACTATGCGACTCGCGCTTGCCCAATTTTTTTACGTTTGTTCGCATATATCTTCGTCGTTTATGAACTGATTTTATGATTATTTTTTTGTTGGAAAGAGGATAGTCCAGAGGTGGTTCCAAGATAAGGAAATAAGGGTTTGATGAGTGGTGACCAGAGAAATTGAACATTAAAAATCGACTCATATCAACTACTACTTCATGTAATCATGACAGATGTTTATTTGAGTGATTATTTTTATTAGGAATCCCTCATTCACTCACTTATTCTCAAAAATTTTCAGACAAAAAAATACAGACTTCAAACTGAAAATCTACAGAGATATGTTTAGCCAAATAGAAATGCTTAAATAATTCTTCATAATTTTTATGTCGGTGCCAAACAAACTACCTACCTATATTAAATTATAAAGCTGAAGAGTGCGTTTGGCTCCGACATCAAAATTATGAAAGAATTATTTAACCATTTCTATCTGGCTAAAATTTATTTTTAGTTTTAAATCGGTATTTTTTTTCCTCAAAGTTCAAAAAACGTAGCCAAGTCGTTTTTGTAGTTTTAACGATAAATTTAAGCAGAAGCAAGTTTTAAGAAGTACAAAAAAAGTAAGAATAAAATTTAAAACTTTTAGTTGAGTTGCGTTTAGTTCGACCCATCTAACATGCAATTTTATTTTGATTGCACTGCATATTTCATGTTTTTATTATTCCCATTTACAATTCATAAGTAGTCTTTTTATCAGTGTAATGAACACACACAAAAAGCAATTTGTTATTAAAACATTATAATAGAAAAGCTGATTCAACACATCTAATAACACATTAACTGTGATAAAATTAAACGCAGTTTGCTCGCTCAAAGTGTACACGTGCAAGCGCCATCTATTAACTTTTTTTTTGTTGCTGCAACCGTGCTTTCGATAATTGTGGTGGTTCCTTTTACTGCCGTTACCGGTACTGTCGCAAATCTTTAAAAAACTTTTATTTATTAGTAAAAAATGTTTTTTATATGATTGTTGATTGAATTAAGGAAAATATAGATTTTAGGAATAATAATTATTTGATAATATTGCATTTTAAAGTGTAAGCAAGATAAACTGATACAAGTAACGCCATCTATCGAAACTTCGTAGGAAGCTCACGGACAAATATTAGGCGATGGGACCCCGTGCTATAATATATGTAATATATGTTTCTACAAAAAATATATGGTGTATTGGTATCTATCCGTAGTTTAGTACCTATAGTACAAGCAAGATTCAGCAACCCATTAACCGCCGCAGTTGCATATATTCAACAGACAATGGATTTTGTATTGTCTGGAATCCCGGCAGTTAATAGATTAAATTGAGGCTAAATGGCGCTGTATTCGATGTATATATAATATAGATACATTGAATACTGCTATAGGTAGTATACAAAATATATTAATATAAATAATTTAGTATGACAGCGAGTTAATCTAAAAATGTTATTCATGTTCCCATGTAAGTGGCTTTTTGTCTTGAGAATAAATGTGTTTAACCTAAACCTATTGTAATTGTTTAACCTTCTAAGGGCTTTATTCACTAATGTTATTATCGGCAGCTGGTTGAGCGTCCGCTAGAGTTGGAGCTGGTGGAAGGCGAGCGGTACCCCGCCCAGCGGCTAGTGGGGACCGTGGTTCCACAAGAGCGGAGACGCCGCGTCCGCGACATGCCCGACATGGCTCGATACGTGTACGACTTATACTAGAAACCATACGCGCTGATCAACGACAGGTATGTAGAAATCAATTCAAAATGCTTTCTTTATAAAAACATAGGTTACAAGAAATTTCAGTAAAAATCCGTTGAACCCAATGAACGCCGAGAATCCAGACACGACGGCTTAACGTGCCATCCGCAGCAATGAATCATCTTTCTTATTGATCTGAGTGTTTTCTATAAATAATAAATATGTATTTACAAAAATAAAGTTATAATCAGTTACCTGTGGTTTAGTATCCATATAACAGCTTAATGCTGTAGTTTTGGCTGGGCGCTGTGTGAATGTCAGTGGATAGTTATAATAATATATTATAATTTCTTTATGTATAATGTTAAGAGTGCTCGAAGCCAGAAGCGGCACTCCATATATTCAAATAAGCAGTGCATACCCTGTGCGACAAGATATCTCGGAAAATCGCCAACATATGGAATGATTCTTACTTATCGCCCATTTTCCTCTACAGATTTGAAAACTATAGTCGATCAACAGCACTCAATTTGTCAAAATGTAAATTATTTATTGTGTTTACAATTAGTCTTAACTCACTTGCATACCTGTCCAGACATTGTCACTTAGTGGTCTAATTTTTATGTACCTTTTACAGCATGCAAAGCAACGTGAATATTCAGCGCCGGTAGCAAAGCGGCGGCTCATCCCCGGGAGCCGACTCACTTCGTGGCGTCGCATCCCGCAGCCGACAGCGACGACGATGAACCCTCCACCGAACCAAATACCACCAAAACCAAACCCACCAGCTTCAGCCCACAGAATCGTCAACGAGATCGAAGACACGCCCAGGACAGTGAGCAAATCGGTATTAATTCAGTTGAAAATTAGAAATCATAGACTATTTGAAAAGATGATTTTTGTTTAATGAAAAAGGAAGACAATCACCTGGCGAGTGTTAACTCTCGGCTAAAATAATACAACAGTGGTCATGAACAATGGAATAGAGTTGCTAACTTGTGACGTAAAATAAGCTCAGGTCACAGTATCCCGTAATTCTGACAAAAAACTAACGATGAGATTAACACATTTCCTGACCAGAACGCCTGTTGACGTCACACCAATAACTACGTTGGCAAAATAAGTATTTCAGTTCAATTATAGAGTAAGCTATTAAAACATAAAGGAAAAACTTTGGTAAATAGTCTTTAAAAATTCAAAAAAATTTTATAGTATCTCAGATTTTTTATAGACAATATGCGGATATTGGGAATTTATGTGAGCTTTCTTGATATGTGTTTCGAAATTTATCCTAAAGCATGATTCCTGTTGATTGTCTAAAGACTATATGTCATCATATAAGAGATAAGTAAGGTTTACAAGGAAGCAATAATTAATGTGTAAAGTAAGATTTAGTCTGTTTTGATAAAAAAATGTGCTAGTAATTAACTACAGTGCTGTGCTGTACAGCTGTGTAAAGTCATGTTGAGAATGGATTAAGTATGCAAATAATTAGTTATTACTAATGAAATAAATAAAATCTGTGTTCAATTATGTCGTTTTTCTTTTGCCTATAAAATATTCCGGCTCGGTAAAGTGATCCTTTGTTACCTATTATAAATTACATAATTATACTTAAATGTCAACGCAAAGTTACAAAGCTAAAATAATTAATCTTTTCCTAAAGCCTGGTGCTGGGGAGCCATGGTTTAGAGTTTCAAAATAGAATGATGGAAGATCGCCGTGCACCATCTATTTATCCATTCTTAGTTACCTTTTTTTCAATTTGTCTAACGGTTCCACTATTTACTTACTTATTGGATGTTATAATATATGAATTTATAACTTGACAGATATCAAGCTAAAATCAAAAATGTCTAGCCACTATTTCAGTATATAATGCCAAAAGCGTATATACGGCAATATCACCTCGCTAAGGATGGGAAATAGCAATACTTAAAAAGATTAGGTTTAGTAACAAAGCGCAAACCTATTCCGTGCCAAAGATTTGGTACTTAGCCGTCGTCTCTTGACACTCGCGATACGACTAAGAATGGTGAGATTTTTTAACTTATAATCTGCGCTCACCACACATAAAATTTTAAATGAATCACATTGACCTTAATACACTCTATATTTAGATTGTAATAATTTAAAGATCGAATTTCCCGTCAATGAACTTTATTGTTGAAGTAACAATGTCTTACAAAACGTCTGGTCGTAATTACCTATATTCGTTCAACGGTTGATTGAAATTAATGAGATGGTAAAGCCTGTTTGGAGTGTTTTCACTACACTAAAGTTATAAACAACTTTTTACACTTTTGAAGTGTTTATTAAAAATGCTTGTGGCACAGTGCGTTTCTGTTATAAATATAAGGTCCGTATTCTAGAACGAGACTCAGCGTTGATCTTCACTAAGTAGAGTGAGAAAGAGAGAGCGCTCTATACGATAAAATATAAATAGCACTATCCCTTTTCAACTCAATTTAAATAAAGTATCGTTAAGCCTCGTTCTAAAATATGTATCTTGGTGTCTTACTTTTTTCCACTTGCAGTAAAAGAGGTACTAACTCTTTCCTACATCAAAAATTATAGTTTATTTTAACTGGAATCTGTAAATATCTATAACAATATAATTTAGAACAATTCCTAAACAATCAACCTACTTTAAGTGGGTACGGACTCTGTTCAAAAGACAGTCCCAATTCTTAAAATAATAACTCTTTTTAGGTCTTTTGTTGTCTTCTATAAAACTAATCTGCATATTTATTATGGGGGCGGAATAAAAGAAGCATTCGGTAGGTTATAGAATAACATACAACGTATTAAGAACAAAAATAAAACCTTTATTACATCATTAATACATAATATTATATCAATCGTGTGTACATCTAAAAAAGTCCTCGATCTCTCCCTGGCAGTGTTCAGGTCTATGTCGTAGATGCTAGGACGCTGGGCAGGCCGGGCATCTTAGTGATCTCGCCTACCATCGGTACTACGAACTGGGCGCCCCACGACACGAATATACGTAATCTTGAGGGTCCAGCCCGTTGGGCGCGCCCTTTATGGCCGCGTCGCCCGTCAGCGAATTGGACTTCTTAGCCATGCATATCGGAAACTTGTTCGTAACCTGGGAGAAATTTTCAATGCTCATATATTATAAGAGTTTTTTTATAAACTGTGTTCACAGTAGAGTAGTTTACATGTTTTTAAAAAATATTTGAACTTCTTAAAGATGCTACATTACAAAGTGTCACTTTTACTTTTTATTCTTTGACATATACACTGGACATCATCAGGCGTACCGTTTTAAAAACTACATGTGACTCCAAAGTTATGAAAAGATATAATTTATAATACTTCAAAAAATCTTTTTTTTTACAATAAATAACTGACCTTCTTAGATACAGTTAATCTTCTCCGAGCTGCATCAGTGTATTCCACGCACCGCACCGACATTTCAAGCGCGATCTTCTGATTTTGTCTTGAATGGACATGTTCAGAGGGTAGAGTAGTCGAAACTGCAGGGCCTCGCAAGCCGCGATCACGGCATCGGCGAGCTCCCGCGCCTTTACCGCCCTTCGCCCAGTGGTCGCATTACCACTGCACTGAACGCTCCATTCTTTTGCGCATACTCTTTCACTACTTAACTCTGCTTCTGTGTCATTGCTGTAAATGGAATAATGACTTATGAATTATGTGGTTAGGATCTTTTTACATAATTTTTTATTTTATTATTTATCCTTATAGGCAGACATTTGACCGCCATCTCACCTGATGGTAAGTGAAGATG